>JAHZMV010002177.1:0-12980 GCA_027743765.1 Coecobrya sp. COE2 | reverse complement strand
TGCAAACTAAAACAGGAGTTTATTATTAGTTAAACCGTATATGGGGATGAGATGGCTTAATTATTTCCTTCGTCCTACAAACTTTCCTTGGCTTAGTTGAAACTTTGCATCGAAATGAAGTTCTCATCAAATAAAAATGGCAGGTTGTGTTGGCATCAGGAAAAATGGTAAAGGCCGGATGCAGCTGTAGTCGGCATCAAAAAGAGAAATGAAAGCAATAAAAATGTATGCAAAGCTAAAAGTAGTTCCGGGCTTCTGTGATATTTGTTCTCTAACCTGGGCGTACGCGTTAGTCGTTAAATAAAAAGTCGAGAATAGCATGTGGCAATTGTGCTTCTGGGATCTTCATACGAATAAAATGTATATTGCTACTATTGCCAGTGTCCTGCTGTTTTGGTGTATAGGCAAGCGAAAGAGAGGGATAGCGACTGGACAAAGAACTGAGGAGGCACTTGGATGAAAATGATAATAATAATATTTACATCCATTTCATACACGTAACGTATCCTCTTTTTACTGTAGCTGTAACAATAAGTAACTTTTGCGAAATGGTCGACGAAGGAAGCGAAAAGTGAGAAGGTACAGCGGAAAGACGGATTGTATATAAATATAACTACAGTAGCTGCGCCGCCGTTGCTTTTACTACCAATTTCGCGGAAAAACGTAGGAATTACATATATCTATGTATATATTCTTTTGTACTTCTAGTAGTAAGTATATTATTATATCAGGTACAGATGGAAAAGAAGAGCGGCTGGCTACAGAGAAGAAAATGTATCACAATTTTCAAGTACTTTTTTATTGTTTGCCTCCCTGTGGGATACCCATTCACATATTGAATGTGAGTATGGCTAAAATAAGGAAGAATTAGAATATCCTATTGTGATTTCTATTACATCCGTCTTATCTAATGGTTATTTATATACATCGTTTTTCTATTCTATTTTGTACACACTGGCAAAGGTTCACAGATTATTCCACAAAGCGAGTTTGGAATGCTTTCATGATGTATGCAAGTTTGGATATTATTTCTATATAAACATGCAACCTGCTACCAACACCACCTTCACCATATCATCGCTTTCTGTTTTCTATTACGGAATCGTAATGCCAATGAAAACGAATGAATGAAGTAGCGAAACCTGCATGTTTTAAAGTGCATGGAATTTTTCGCACAACAACGTAAACGTTCTTTCTATTCTTCACAGTTTTGATCGAAGAGATTAGTAGATATAATGTTATTGCTTGACCTTTACTTAATTACCGAGAGGACTGCTACGAACCCTTTCTGTTTCCACAATTGTCGTCATAGTAAATGTCGTATCCGGCATTTTTCCAGAGACAACAGGAAGAGATTGTACATTCAAAAGAAAGCATTTTTAGACTCTAACATCAGGCAGACATCTCTAACCACGCCGTCCTTAACTTACTTCCGATACGGAAACCGTGCAGCTGCTGCTTTCTTTTCTGCTATAGTCCTCTTACTGCTCGGTAGTCTGTTTTTCAATAATAGTATTTTTCTATTGTCCTCTTGATGATGACGATGGCCCTACTTCTAGCTGGCTAGGAGTAGCTTACATACATATATCTAGGTTTGTTACCTCGATTCTCTTTTTTCCATTCTATGCACTATTCATGCACGCCATGCCCTGCCACAGTCCACAGGCTGCTGCCGCGATGTCTATCTATCTGTTACGACATTCACTTCTCTTTCCTTCTATAAACCTTGTTTCCTTTTTCCTATAAATATGTGCATGTTATTCTCATATATTCACTTAACGCACATTATGTATGTATACATTTTTTTGATAATGATACTTACCCATATTTATATGTATGTTCATTCATCCATCCTTCCGATTCAATTCAATCTACTTACGAAGTAACTTACAAATACCCACTCTCTCAATGTGTGTGAATGTCAGGGAGAAAGCAGGTAATGCTCATCATTGTCGTATCCTAACTCTTCTCATGATCCTTCTTCTCTCTTTCAATGCTTTTATAAAGCAATGCTGACTTTCTCGCTTGTTGTTCTCAACTTTCACATATGATTTTTTCTCTTGTTCTTTTTTCTCTACAAATTGCAATTGAAAGGTATGCCCTATCCCAACAATGATATTAGAACATCATACTATCATCAGCGCCAGTATTATGAACACATATTCCTTTCCCCTTTACCGTGCAAAAACGACTTTTGCAATCCTTACTTCTTTTCAGAACAACAAAAAGTCTCGTCCATACGTAACGTAAAACGGCATATATGTACATAATAAAAGATATATGAGGATGGATACAAAAGACAAAGAGCTAGAAAAGTTAAATTATATCCTTGTTTCTATATGACGATGATGATGATGACTACGACGATGGGAAGCAGCGGTGGCGACTCATCTCCTTTTTTATTCACTTTACAAAGTGCGACTACATCACACAGCTCGTGTCTCTCTGCCTAACTTTTTATCCACATCATCACCAGCTTCATAAGCTGCTCCCGTGCAAGACCAGGTGGAGAAGGGGTTTTAAAACTGAACAAGTTATTTTTTATATATATCCCGAGAAAGCAGCGGTTTCTCTAGGAGCGGCTGGGTTCAGAATAAGCGAGCCTTCTTGTCTCCACGTTTCCTCTCAACTCATTTGGTCAGTTGTCGTCGTTAGTATTTTTTTGTGCAGTATAGAAGGAGAAGTGAACAAACGGAACAACTGATTATTATTCCAGTCACAGCACACAGCTGCCAAATAATGCTTTCCCCTTCTTACTCTCTTTATTCTTCCTATTCCTCTAAAGCAGCTGCATTCATGTATACAATAACAGAACAGACAGCAGACTACTCCTAACAAACCGTCAGCAGAGAACAGACAGTGCCTCCTCTTTCCTACTCATCACATTCCCATATACATATAAGAAGTGTATCAGCCAGTTTCCTTTTGTCACTTTTTTACTCCAGCAGACACACAGAAGAAAAGGAGAAGAGAACTATAAAGGAACCTTATTCTTCCTACTTCATTTTATCTATCATTGATATCACATCCACATCATCAACAATCTGAACATGTGTGTTTTTCTATAATAAAAATATACGTACATTACTCCTCCTCAACGGTGACTGACTATTAACTCACTTATGTTTTCAAGCGGAAGAAATAAGTTGAAAGTTTCCTTTGTATTGACTTTGTAGCGGTGCGATGCGGTGGTGGGTCTTGCCAAAAAAAGCCGAACGAACAAACCTTTACTTTAACCGCAATCATTACTATATACAATATATACTCGCAAGATATTTCATGTTCTCGTTTACTTTTTTCGAACAAGACAAGACACACAAAAACCTTTGTTGATTCATCATCATCATCTTGACTACTGCACCATCATTGCCATCACTAACTTATTGAGTGAAAGTCTTCACTGAGTCAATAGTCACTTTTTCCTCCTCCCGTCATCATCATTAGTGCAGTGAAAAGGCCAGAGAAAAAAGGCTTTTACCATTTAAGGCGATGATTACTATTGGGTATGTGTGAGGCGAAATCGCCGCCGTTTCGTTGTGGGTGGGAAATTTATGTACTTTCTCCTCACGTAACACGTACCCTTTCTTCCTTTCGCCGTAATTGCAGAGTAATCATGTAATGAGGAAAATGAACATTTGTCAGAAATTCCACAGTACAGATTCCGGCAATTGGAAATACCAAGAAAATTCACGTCTCTGACCATCACCAGCAACATTCATTCTTTACAATCAACAGCCCAAAAATACTACAATAATTTGGCAGTGGTCCAAAAAGGAATGTAATGGGATCATTATTATCATCTTCCTCGTCGTCATCAACTCTATAAGAAGCACATCAACAGGGGATCTCCCAACAATAAAAAATGTAATGGTTATGAATGTCAAGGATTTGGAGGAGGACAATGAGAAATAAAATTGTGCAATAAAAATACATTATATGGTGAATCGGTGAGCAAATCAAATGACTATGAACTTTTCCTTTTGAAGTATCCTCATAATCATTGTTGACAATAAGAACAGCGCCAGCAGGAACCTTTCTTACCACAGAGAGTGCAGAGACAGGCACACAAATAAAAAAATCCTTTTCTTGACGTTTGGTCATCATCATCAAAAACATCAACATAAAAAAGTACACACATGAAAGTAGTTTCACTGTTTGTTCGACTGAAAAGCCCGATGTGCCACGGTAAAATATATCATATGGTTGTTTTGTACTTCTTTCTTTGGTAGTCTGCTGGAGGAGGAGAAAAACTTGGTTGAAACAAGGAAGTGTCCTTGGCTATATATTCATTCATAATGCATAATAGATATGTTCTATATCGGTCATCATACAAAACTACAAATACGTGCATATACACAGCTCAGCAGATGTAAGTGAAAAGAAAGGATAAGGCAGCTTTCTCATGTCTTTCTTCAAGTCTTGTTATCATTTTTGTTGAGAAGGTAGTATTGACCTTTTTGCCGTCTTATATGCCAATATGCTAGACACATCATATGTCAATGTAGAGCTAGGTAGGTACGTAGGTATTTTTAAGCCTTCCGTCATTCTCAATTCGTGCTTTCACTACTCACATTTTTCTGCTCGAGTTTAAGCAGTGAAGTTTTTCGTCTATGCCATCAGGCAGTGGAGTAACATATAAGAAACATTCGTTAACTTTAGTTATTTTTCTGGTGATTTTATTGATTTTCCCTCCACGACTTTCTTCCTCGCTGCTTTTTGCTCATGGGCTGGGAAAACGAATGCACTGCTGCTACTTGAAAGTGTATATATAGTGTGCTGACTGGGTAGTGTTTGTACCTTACTAACCACCAAACACTGCACTACTCTCTCCCTGCTCCCAGCTGCTTACACTCTTTCCATAATATTTTCAACTTACGTGATTCTCACGAGTTGGCTGACTTTTCACTTGCTTTCTCCCCATGTTGCAATGTACTCCTATATATCTCACCGAAAAAGAGAAAGCACTGACCATTTCGCCCGTCCGACTGTCGGTCTTCTAAAATATTTTATTTTATCGGATTTAAGTGCACCTAGGTGCCTATGCGCATTTTTATACTATTCCAATGTATAATATTATAGATCATGATGACATGATGATGATAGCTTTTAAGAAGAAGGCCAAGATGGAAAAGGAAACTTTTTTATGTTTCTTTCGTCCTGCCTTTTTACCCCCGTCCTTGTCGTTTTTCTTCAGACAAGTGCTTTTTTCAGTTTTTTTAAACGATGTGTGACTTGGCCTGTATCAACTGGATGATATTTTATGAATTCGAACTGTCCACGGTTGGTAATGGTATCCATTTCGGTTGGAAAAGTAAGAGTTGGTGTGTCTGAGTTAGGGATGGATAGAAGAAATTTGGACTTTTTCAAGAAAAAAACTTTTCGGACGCTTTTAAGTGACATCCAAGCAAAAGGAAAAAGCTATATAAATACATTTAGGGACGTATTCTCGGCGATGGTATATATGAAAGGTGGAGTGGACTATAAAGCATGTCACGTTTAAATAAATTTAATAAAATATAACAAAACAGTTGAGCGAAATGGACACTCATTCCAAACACCGAGCCTTTCTTCTTTCTCCAACCACCAACGGAAATAGTCTTCTTGAATACCATAAACTGAAGTTTTTTCATGGCGTTTCACAGTCAGTGTTACAGCACTTTTCTAACTTTTTTTCGATTTTATTTTATTTTCTCTTTTCATTTGTAATACCCCATCTCCTAAAAGCCAACTAGGCCCAGATAGTTATAAAGACTAGAATCAGACAATCGCATCGCATAATTTTATTTAGTAGGGCAGACAGGACAACGAAAGGAAAAGTGACACTTTGCCAAGGGTATCTTCTATTCACCACATTATCTTCCCTGGAGAGAAATTTTTGTTAGCACTGCTTTGCTAGTTTTGCATTTTAGTAAATAAGTTTAATGAAAATGTTGGTAGTCTCTTCTGTTCCCGAAGAAAGCTGACTTTTTACACAAGCAGCTATAAATTACTTTGAAAAATAACAAAAGAAAAGAACAAGGATCCCGTTTTGCTTTGTTAATAAGCTGACTAAAAATGCAAATTAAGTGTAAACAAAAAATAACAAAAGGGATTGTTCAGCAACTTGCAAGGATGGTCGTATATTTTTAAGCTTTTTTCTGGTTTTGTGTTGATTTCCGCTGACCCTGCAGTACTCACCACTGAGTATTCTGTACGCAAATGTGGATTCATTGTCTCTTATGCAAATTATCGTTATCCTTGCAACTTTTTTTTTTTAAAGTTTTCAATCATGTACGTTTTAATCCTTTCTACTGTCACATTCATCTGACATATGAAGATAGTGTAATTTGCTTTTTGTAGCTTTTTATCTGACAAATAATGTTTGTGTTTCATCTGGTTTGAACAAAAAGGATACATGACCTTGCCTTGAAAAGAATTAAAAATTTTGTCAAAAGGGTGGGGTCTTGTTGTTTACTATCTCATTCCGATGATAAAAGCACTTTCAATGGCCACATCTCTTGTTTTCGTGGATGATCGAGGTTTAACGAATTAAATATGTGTTCTCTGCCTCTGGGGTTTCTTTGCAATTGCTGCCATCATTAAAGTTTATGGAAAATGTGAAGAGCCGAACATGTTGTTTTGGCCATGAAAGGTTTTTGCCTTGAACCTACAAACGAAACGTTTATATAGGATTTTATGACTCATGCTTTTGTCGTAAGTTAGAATAAGGCGGTTCATTCTAGACAAGCCAAATTAGAGCGTTTTGAAATCATGCCAAGAAAGTAGCTTTTCCCCAGTTTGGGACCCGCTATAGTGCTGTAAACGAGATGGAAAAAATGTTTGGACAATTTGGACATTAATTTTTATAGAATACCCTAGGATAAAATAAAGGTGTTATTGGTGAAAGCTGGAAATATTTATTTCATATGTTCAAATTCTTCTGTAGAATGATATTATTGGGTGAATATTTTATCCAGATTGTGTAGATAGTCAATGCAAGGGAGGATGAATGCTAAGTAGAAATTCGCAATCTTAAAATGACCTTGTTAGTCGAGGAAAAACTATTATTATTGTTTATCTACTGAATTACATTACATTAAATTGTCTATTTATATTATGTTCTACATTCTACAGATATATAATGCTTTAGAAATGAAAATGTTTCATACTTGAAACTGACAATTTTGAGTGTTTTTCTACCAAGAGTATCTGCGGGATTATTTTATTTTCAACTTTTTTGGCATATTGTCAAATCAAGGGATCACATGTGATTCAGCAAGAAATCTTGGTGAAGATGCATTTTTGAATATGCTCTTGGTTATAGATTTGTTCTATAGTTTTTACCGTATTAATGGAAAACATGATCGTCTGATTCATCGACCGACGATTTATTAAACATCAATCACATTTACGCACTTTTAGATACTTGTATTTCACCAGTTGTGGTTTTTTTCAGCCCACTGTGTTTGCACTATGGTCAAATCTATATTCACTGGCGTTATGCGCATTGTACGAACTGAGCATCTACTTTTACTAAACGGAAAGTGAAAGTCAGAAATACAAAGTAATGTACCTATATGCCAGCAATCTAGCTCGTAAATATATTTATACTTTATTATAATATTCAATATTGCGTGAAAATAATCCTACAAAAATTTCTCGAGAAATGCAGACGCAATGAAGTCATAGTTGGTATCGAACTAACCTAACCACACACAATGCAACGCACGTCATGATATGTTTGCGGTACAGGAAGTCAGCAAAAATGAGCAACGCTCGGAAAATGCAATATGACTTTTTCGCATGATTTCCCTCCACACTCTCGCTCACTTTCCCTTTGTGGAGGAGTTGAGTTAGATTGGATGCTGATAATAGCAAAGTGTGCTTTTCAACTTGCGGTTTTCGTGGAAAGAAACTAAACACATTTTGCGGAAAAGGTTCTAGTCAAGAGAAAACGCAATTTCATGCTTTTGCGAATTTAAATTAAGCTAAGTAGTTATTTCGCAAAATACTAAATGTCATATAAGGTTGTAGTGCGGTAACCTAGCTTGATAGTACTGCGGAATAAATCTGCCGTCATGTAGGAGGAAGTACAGTAAAAATTACGCAAGTGAGCGAGAGGTAATAGAAAAGGGTGGGCTTAGTTTTTTTATTTCCAAGCTATACACTTTATACTTATTATGCAACTTTTAATTTTCAGCATATTGTATCTTATGTTCTAACTGCAGCACATTTTACTAAGACTGCATTTTATTTTCTACGCCAGCGTTTATGAAACAGATGAAGTTTTCTCGTTCACTATTGACTGGGCTAGAGATTTTTAATGTAGGCTGTAGAAAAACGAAAAGTAAGAGACTGTTACACCATCATCTTAAACAGTATTGCGGATTAAATAAAATCATTATTTTGAGTTTCCAAAATATCATTGAACAACCAAAGTGGTGGTTTGTTGGTTGGTCGTTGGAGGAAAAGTTGCAAAAAGTAAAGAATGTTGAGTTTCAACAGTCGTCTTCATGTATGTATGTTATTATTGCAGTCATCACGACAAAATCCGTTTGACCTTTTGCAAAAGTTGAACAAGACGAGGACAGGGTCGATATAATCATTAGTTTTTCTTCAGCTCGCATGAGAGTGAGTGTTGTTCGCTAAATTATGTAGTAGTCTCTAGTGGTACATTGCTATAACAAGTTATAAAACACTTACAAAATTCATAAGTACACACATGGAAGGTTTCGTTTTCGTTCTAGTTATTATATTTCTAGTGCCCTTTACCACTTTATTTCTTCCTAGTAATCCCTAAAAGTAATGTGTTCGAAAATGTTCACGGTTAGCCATATACAATCAAGGTGAAAATATTCGGTTAAGCAATGAGACTTTGAAGTTTGGGAATAAAGTAGTCACATATTATATGACTACTGCAAAATAAGTGTAATGGCGGTGGTCTAGGGAAATGGATATTCCACTCAAGCAGCGGTTGAGATTTTTTGCGTAAGTGAGCAGAAGAACTAAAGTGGCCGGTAACCGCAAAAACCGAAAGTTCAGAGTTCCTTTTGCCAGGCTACTTAACTCTTGGTTGGAATATGATTTTTCCTCGTCCCCTTTCCATGCCTCCGGTAGTGGAAATGATACGTTTCAAAGATTTTCCTGTCGTGAAATCTGCATGCAACAATTGAACCATGATTGTGTTCCATGGATTTACCACCACCTTGACATGTAGACCTCTACTCTAAAACTGTAGACCAGACATCAAACCATGTTTACTCTTTTGCTCTTTTCCATCAAGATTATTTGCCCATCGACAAATAAGCAAATTGGATAGAGAATAAATTTACAAAAGAAAGCTGGGTGAGCGATGCTAACTTCTGAAAATCAGATACTTTTACAAAAGAAACAAAATAAAACCTCACCTATTCAATCTATAATACTTTGCGAATCATTATTTGATAGGTACTGAAAGTCATCACGTGCTGCACGCATGTATTTTCATACGTATAGACCTCCACTAGCAGTAATATCTCCTCATCAAAATTCTACCAAAAAATACTCAAGTAATACCCCACCTTTAAAGTAAGTGGAATGTCACTAGTGAACTTATGCATTATTAAAATCCTCATTTCGTGGATTACCCGCAATAATATTGAAAGTACGTATGAATACGAGACTCAAGTCGAGGGTGCCGATTGGGTGCAACCTGTGTAACTCATTAACTAAACAACCAGACTTGAAAATCGTTTTAGGATCGATTGCTAAAATACGCATTTACACCACATTATACTCTAAAGGGATATATAAAAGATGTATTGTTGAATTGACTTCGACATACGAATGAATGCTTATGATACTTGTGAATGAATTGCTAACACTATTTTAGTATTATACATATAATATATGCATTCATAGGTATGTTCGTTATATGTACATTATCGACATTTTAACCCAAAGTCACTGGATTATACATTGTAATAAATGTTGACATCCTCTGTGTTTATCCTACACCTTGACATATCGTCTTACCTCCAACAAAGACCAACTGGGTAAAGGTCATGGATATTTTTTGCGATATTAAACTGTTTTAATACTACTATGTAAACTATAAATGTGGCAGTTGAATAAAGCTTGACGTTATACTTTGCGTACAATTCGAGAATGTTGATTGAGATGATGATAAAGATCAATTTCTACTGGTGCTTGAGTACGGGTACTGTCCCAAGAAAGTTGGAAAACAGAAGTCACCAATTTGAATTTGAGTACAATCATTGATTTTTGACGGTATATGTAACTTCATATAATGTCAATACAGTAAACTAGTCTTATAATTTGCCCTGAATTTGCCACTGGTTATCTGTGGCCATCATGTTCTAAGTCATATTTTGAAGGATGTTTACCATTAAGTGTTACATTCAAATATCAGGCTGATAATCTATTGGCAAAACAGATTAATCAGAACCGTTTTAGAGTCACAGCGTTTAGTATCAAGATGGTATAATGTATACGTATGTTATAGAATTTCAATAAATGTTTCGTTATAATTTAATGTGTTTCTCTATCTTACATTTCTGTTCTATGTTTGTTCAAGAACAGTCACAATAACGCCTATAGAACTTACACTTTCTACAGACTATCGTACCGCATTATTATTATTCCAGCAAGGTTTCATGATATTATACAACCTTATTTCTTGGAAATACATTTTATCATTGTTGCTTTGCTGTACCCGTTCCAATGTTTCTATTCCAAGAATCGTATATCTACACATGTGTGTATTTTTACACGTTTGCCAAAAAGTAAGAAAGTGTAAGAGAAAAGATTTGCTCTCTGTTGTTCATCATATCCTGTTTTTGAATGCAGTGCAAAAATAGATATATGGATGTATGCAATTATGCAGTACATTAGCCTTTTTATGATGTACCTAAAACACCATTTTTAAACATAAACATATACATTCGGCAATGAAATATATGTAATTAACGATCCGTAATATTATTTTAAACTTCGGAATAGGCTCTGTGAATTTTGGGATATGGCGTTAAGTTTTTGACTTGGGTTCACTGGCGGCCAACATCCTTCGGCTTTGTTAAGCGAATGAAAGAGTTCTCCAAAGCGCTCGGTGAGTGAGTAAAAGAGCATTTTGTACTTTCCTTTGCTTCTTGGCGTTTCTTTCTTATTTCTGGCACAGTACCTCTCGGTAACCCCGAGAAAAGCATTTTAATATAAAAAGTAAATATGTCCGAGTGTACTGCCGCCGTCATAGAGCCATAATAATGCAAACACACGACACCCAAGACCGCCATGAATATATTTCTTCTTTCCTTGTACTTCTCCTTGATTATTCTATTCTAATAATCCCAGAAATTCTTATTGTGTTTGGTGACTTGGCTTGGCTGGTCTCCACTATGTAGGCATTTCATTTCAGCAGCCCATGATAATGATTACTACGATGATGCCAGAGTACCAGACCAATACCACATTCCATTATTCGTCTTTATCGTTTTGCGTATGCATTTTAGCATAAGAATGAGAAGTATGAAGGCACGATGAGTACACACATCATTTTGCAGAATGTAATGTTATTGCATATAATCTTCATTCATCTACCCTATAGCGAGTTGCATACATACATTAATTCGGTGTATTTTTGTTTTTCTATATTTTTCTATATAGCTGTTGGCACCGACTCAAGCAAGGCAAACAAGGAAGAAGAAAGTGAAGAAAGGCACACGACGTTTCAAAGGGAAAGCAACGAGAAACGAAGGACTGATACTCCCTACTTTTACTGCTACTTCATATACTATCCATTCGAGGAGAGAGGAACCAACGCAAAATGAGTGTAAAAACGAAAGAGGGAAAGAGGAACGTTTAAAGCTATACACATAATATTTATAATAATATGGTGTGCTGAGAAAGTATGTGCGGCAAAAAGCGTTGTCCTTTTAGCATAATACATAGGACATTCAGCCAAACCACATGTAATGCCGAGAGTAAAGGAATGTGTGTGTGTTGAGTAAGTATTAGTGCGGGAAATATACAGAGTTGCAGGAGTGCTATAATATTTTATATGTACAGTAAAATGTATGCAGTGGGAAGCAAAGGGAAAGGATAGTGGTGATGGTGGCAGAATAGTGATATAAACATATAGGAGCTTACTGTATAGAAAAGTGGTAAGCAAGGCAAAGCTTGCCAACGCTTTTTATAAGGAAAGTAGAGAAAGCAACACAGCATGCACAATGAATAATGACCCAAGACGCCGTTTATCGAGGCCAGAAGTGCCTGGCATCTCGGCCATATTCAACCCTCGGAAACTCCGGAGAAACTCCACGGCTGTGACTAGTCAACTTCTCGGTGCAACCGGCAGGCATCCCTCAGTTGTTGTTACGGATGACAACCTAGAGGTTGAGTTTGGTCTTGGTCCATCCTCTTCCATGATTGCTGGTATGGCGAATGGTCCACATGGTACCGGAGGTGGTGGTGGTGGAGGGGGAATAATTAGTGGGGGAGGTGGTGGTGCTCATCATCAACAAGGTGGTGCTGTGAATATTGGTGGAAGTAGTCAAGGGTCAAGTGTACCTCTTCTTTCTGACGCTGCTCAACTTCAAGGAGCTAACAATAGCATTGTGACCATTGAAAGTACACTAATCAACTCCAGTCAACAGTTACAGAGGGGTCAGGACCCGAACGCAGCGAATAATAACAATACTAATTTGAAGCCCATAGCCAAAACAATTGCCACCATTAGAAGAGCTTTGTTCAGTAAAACTGCGAGAAAGGTAAGCTCACTATTATTTTATTGTGTGTTACACTAATTTCATAAATCTAAATCCTTCCGCATGTCCCCACAATATCATTCCATTACGTTACCTTTTCTGCAATTCATAAACGAAAGTGGTTTTTGTTAAACGGTGCAAATTTAATCGATACAAAGCCAACTTCGGTGTGTTATGTTAAACGTAGCCTTGAAACAATGTTCAATAAATAGGAAAAATAATGACTACAGTCGCTCTTCA
>JAHZMV010002176.1:0-14651 GCA_027743765.1 Coecobrya sp. COE2 | reverse complement strand
AATAGTACTTAAATTCACTGAAAGATATTTACACACGCTCACGATTTTCTAAATTGTGCAGACCACTTGCACTTTTTGTTACATTTTTTAAGCCGGATTAACCGGGGAAGGGGATTATATGTGATTGTGTGAAGCAAAATTGAGTACTTTCTCTTACACTTGCATGAACAGTTTTTTTAGCTAGTTATCAAAAAAATTAATTTACAAGTTGTTTGTACAATGTATTCATACAAAATTATGTAGTAGGACACTATACACGGTGTCATTCCCCAACCATGTAGAAGAGGTGTGTAGAAAAGTATAAAAATGTGTACAGTCTTTTATTAGGACACGGACGGGAAGATAAGTTGACAAGAGAGAAAGGGCCCTTTAATAACTTCTCAGGTCTTTTGAGACGTCCTTTAAGGGTTGTCGTTGTTGTTCGTTGATGTTTTGGTATTGCTGCATGAAAGTTAACATTTGAGCATTTAGTAATATTGCTGGTTGTTGCATTAAAAAGGGTTTCCTTTATAGTGGTTGTGTAGTAATGAAAGCATTTCTGGTGAAAGGTCCTCTCTCGGTGAAAATTTGTCAAGCATCCAGAGACACGTATATCTGTGATAGAAATAAATTATATGTTCAATTATACTCTCACCTTAAAGTTAAAAATATTTTGCAAATATATATATAAATGTATGTATATAGATTCAAAATCTAGTCTGCATGTAATTGTAACAGTGTTCAGTGTTCTTTTGAACGTTAATTATGATCTTATTTACTTGTGCAGTTTACAACTACAGTTTAAATAATCCATATTACTTACCTTTGGACACATTATTAAGTTACTTTTGGTGAGTGAAAGTCATTTTTTATTAAAATGAAAGTGTTCACGGTTTTAAAAATGTATATATATTTTTATACAAAATTACATCAAATGTTCTTTATAAAAAACTTTATAAAATGTTCATGTCATGGAATAAAATAATGTTTCTATTTTCTCTCCACTTCTCTCTTGCAACCGATAAATGCTGCACTCGTATAAAAAAATTTGCAGGGCTTTATTTGCCATTTGTAGTAGCCAGTCCATTTATTTAAATTCATTGCAACTTTCTTTAAATATCCCCATCCACATCCGGTAAGCCTCTTACACAACTTTCCACTCCTTCTTGCCAAATATAATTACAAATTGCCACTCTTGTAGTTAGCACCATCACCAACATTCTCTCACTCATTATTACCCTGCTTCTTGCACACCACCACCACTTTGCTGCTAGAAACCATTTTCCACAAAACAGTAGACGTAATGATAGTAATAATTAACAAATTTTCTGCATTCCATAATTACACTGTCTTATCCTCATCAACCAGCCCAGTTGCAGAGATGACCAGACTGAGCCACACAAGCATCTTATCTCTCTCAAGAGAGTTTTTTAAGTCAAGTAGCAAGGAATGATGGACGATAATGATGATACCGCAAATTTAAATCTCTTTTCCTTTCTGTCTATATCCTTCTCACAAATTTGACATTGTACAAAAAAAACTTTGTCTGTGTGTATAAAAAAATGTTGCTTATTACCCAACTTTCTTCCTTCCTCATTCCCTATAAACTATTACTCCTATCAACTATTATGATTATTGCTCCTCTTATGAATTATCATCATTATCATCATCTTTCTCTCTACTTCTTCTTGTCTTCTCTCTTACTTCTTCAACCTCAATTTTCAATTCATTCTCAACCACTTGACTTTTTTACAACTTGTCCTCTCCGAAAACAGCAGAAGCAGCAGTAAGAGTAGCAGAGAAACAACAAGATCATATAATATTTTATATATACGAGTTATATACACGGCAGTAGCAGGAGCACATACCTAAACTAAATAAGATTGCATTCTTCTTGAAAATTTTGTATTATTATTTTGTAGCAAAGTGAGTAAAGAAGGAGTAGTTAGTATGTCATATTATGTGCATTGAATCTCAGATCTCTCTCTCCCTACATGTTATAAATGTTTCGCTGTACTTATATATAAAATGCGTGTGTGTGTAAGTTTGTATGTGTACAAGAATCTCTTTTAGTTTTTAGATGAAGAAAATATGTTATAAGAAGAAGTAAAGAAGTAGAAAATTGTTAGTCCTGTCCTGTTCCTTCTTTTTTATATGTGTATTTTCATGTTAGAAAACTACATTGTGTCTGCATCTCTACTCTTATATGTCTGTTGTTTGTGTGTACCCCTGTGTATGTGTAGTGTGCACACAAACCGTCGCCGTTGTACACACTACTACATAGTATGTAAAAGTTATAATATGAGTACATGTCGTTTATCAGGATTTGGGATGGATATGGTGATGATGATTTATGTGTACAAGAATCTCTTTTAGTTTTTAGATGAAGAAAATATGTTATAAGAAGAAGTAAAGAAGTAGAAAATTGTTAGTCCTGTCCTGTTCCTTCTTTTTTTATATGTGTATTTTCATGTTAGAAAACTACATTGTGTCTGCATCTCTCACTATATGTCTGTTGTTTGTGTGTACCCCTGTGTGTGTAGTGTGCACACATAAACCGTCGCCGTTGTACACACTACTACTACATAGTATGTAAAAGTTATAATATGAGTACATGTCGTTTATCAGGATTTGGGATGGATATGGTGATGATGATTATGAGAACAGGAAAGATTGTAAGGCATCAAGAAAAAGTCTCTCTCAAGACGAACGAAGGTGGTGTTTTAGTACTACGGACAGACGGACGTGGGACGAAGCTCTAGGTTAGATGAAGAAAAAAAAGTTCTTCTTGCGACTAACAATAATAATAAGAGATGATGATGAGAATGATTTTTTAAGATCAGAGATCCCGATTCTCTCTTTGCAGCAGCAGAGAACTCTTTTTCTGCTTGTTTGTTGCTCATGTTTGTTATATTAAAGTAAAATGGAAAAAAATGTATAATATGTTGCTTGTTGTTGCGTACATAACTATATGCACGTATCCACCATTAAAAAGTCATCTCATCTTCTCTCTCTCTCTCTCTATTTCTATTAACTTTACTACTTTAGTATTCAACAACGGGACGGACGAAAGGATACACTGGCGAGCATTGTGTGTGAGCTTGTAATGTGGATATGTTTTTTTCCTTCATTTACCCTGTTTATTTTATGCTGTCATCATGAAAATGTGAAACAAATCAACACACACAGCAAGAAAACTTGCTTTTTTTGCTTTATGATAATAGTAAAAAGCCAATAATAATAATGGGTAATACAATGCATACTAATGTTTAAAGTCGACTTGTGTGTTTTTTAAAGAAGCGGAGGTTTTTTCATTAAAAATAGTATATAATCGCTTTGTATGCAAAAGATAACACATTTGCATTCACTGCTTTGTACATTTTTTATAGAGAGACTTGCCGTTTTTATGAATAGACAAGACATGTAAAAGAAAACCTTTTCTTCAATCCTACCGTATTGTCATCGGGAGAATGATATCATGCAAAAAGGAGTGAAAACCGAGAGAGAGACAAAGATATTATTATTATGGGATGTGAGAGAGATAATGATGATGGGACTCTGAAAAGAAGATTCTTCATAATAATAGACAGGGTTTGAACTTGTTTTCATCGTATTCTTTCTTGTATTTCGTATCTTTCATTATACCGGTATCGGTTATCCCAACCCCCATAATATATTCTTGTTCATTGCTAACTTGTTTAGTACTTTTTATCAGCCTTTTATACTATGCTACTATTGTTGCGACGGATGGTGACGATGATGATGATAATAATAATATTACAATTAGTCTTGTAAGTCGTGAATGTCAGCATTCCTTTACATTGTTCAGCAGTGTTAAAAGTACGTGATCCATTGCAGTAGGGAAAAGATTTTCGTTATGGTGAGTGGTGCGTGTGTAATCTTTTCTTTTTCCTCTTTACTTCTCTCTCTCTCATTCAGTCTGTCAATATGAGATGATGATGTACTTGCGGTGATGACGATGATGCTTGTGAATGAATTGAGGTGATGGCAAAAAAAGGACGGAGTAAAGTGAATGTTCGGCTATGAGTTTAAATGTCAGTGTAATCTCATCTCGTGTTTTGTAGGTTGCTTATTTCTTGTTCGGGTGGACTTGTGTAGAGAGACAGCAAGCTACTTTTTTCTTGATTCAATAGGCGTATAGTATGTATTTGGCCGAGAACGAGTACATGAACCGGAGAAGAGAATGAGTGAATACCCCTTTTGCCAGACGAAAAGAGAAGACATCTTTCACTTTGTTGCACTATCACTTCTGAGCATATAGCGCTGTGCTGTGTGCTTTCTTCTTAACTTTTTAGACATGCGACGTGGTCACCTTTTGATGATGTAGGAAGTGTGAAACCCGGCGAATGAACGGGAAACATGCAGACTATGAGCACACGACTACACAACATGAAACATTAATGCTTTAGTATACATAATATGCTTTTCTCCGTGCTATGTTATACTTTTGGTTGGTTTTGCCATGCTGCATGTATTGCGTGGAAAATCTTGCGTAAAATCGGTTTGCTTTGGGATTTTGTGCATCATCGCCATTCGACNAGGAAGTGTGAAACCCGGCGAATGAACGGGAAACATGCAGACTATGAGCACACGACTACACAACATGAAACATTAATGCTTTAGTATACATAATATGCTTTTCTCCGTGCTATGTTATACTTTTGGTTGGTTTTGCCATGCTGCATGTATTGCGTGGAAAATCTTGCGTAAAATCGGTTTGCTTTGGGATTTTGTGCATCATCGCCATTCGACATCCTAGAGGAACAAAGAGGAGAGTTGTTTGTTGAGATTATCTGATTTTGCTCCTAAAAATTAGTTATCATGTGCAGCGCAGTAGTATACTTTTCTTTCTGGTTCTTTCAAGATGCATGACCTCTATTTCCGGGAACAGTATATATTATGTAGTGGAATGAATGTGTAGATGGTGATGGTAATTCCAATTCTATCTTGTTTTAGGAAGAAAAAGATCACATTTAGCAGTGTTGAATCTTTGGGAAAAACAAGGAATGAATATCTCTGGTTCTTGGATCATATGGATGGGGCTCACGTACCACACGTCCGCATGCTCCGTTTCTTTAAATAAATACTTTTTACAAATTAAATAATTATACACTTGGGTACAAAGTACACGGATACAATTAAAAGATTTTGGGAATAATTTGTTTTCCACTTTATTTGTACCAAAACGTTGAATTCATTTATGTGTAAGAACATTCCTGCTTTTAGGAAATACAACGCAACGTAAACAATTAGTCTAAAACGCAACCTATTTTACAAATCAAAACTCTAAAACGTTATTATATTCTAGGCATGTTGTACTTTTCATACAATAATTGAATTATTAAATGTCAAGTTAGGACAAGGCAGAATAGGTAGTTAATGACGCCTACATAGATACGTCACTATCATACCTATTTATGGTTGATTTTGTGTGAGCTAAAAAGTAAGTCGGTGCAGTCTGCAAGAATATTAACCTAATATTTCGCGTTAAAAGTGCTCGTTCAGATTATGTAACGACGAGCCTACTGAAATTTCATCTTCCCTCAACTCTCAACATATATTATAACATAAAAAAGCGTACAAACTGTATTTTGCGCAAGGTTTACCACGTTTCTGAACGTAAAGAAGGTATATGTGATGTATTTATCCAATTTTTGGTTGTATTTCATTCCTACGTCTATCTAAACTTGTTAGTACTCATTTCAAAAGATCTGATCATCACTGCTCTGTAATTTAAGCACGTATGTGTGAATATAACAACTGACCTGTCTTGTATCTGATAATAGTCTAACTAAAAACCTACCCTAGTCCATACTATTTTTTATTTAATGCAATTCATGTGTGTGTCTTTTATTTCAGTTTAACTTATTTTTGTTGAGCAATCCTTTCTTTGTCTGTAACAGGAATAAGAAATATATTTAAATATATACAGTTTATTTAGGCGCATCATTTGCAGTTGTCCTAATTTGCATAGTTTCTTACCGAAAAATTCAACCATTTCTTCTTTTCCTTCTCCCGCTCATGATCCATTTCTTGGAGTCGAGCCTGCTTCTTTTGCTTTCTCTTTTTGAGATATTCCTTCTGCTTGAGTAAGGCTTGTTTCCTGTGAACAACAAATATAAACCGATCACATTTTTATGTATTCTTGTAAATATTACCAACATTAAACATGATGGTGGACATTCAAAAATTAAGGGAGATAAATGAACGATAATCAGAGAAGAAAAAGAAAAAGGACAAGTTATATAAAAACTAGTTACACCGTGATGATGAGACAATCAGTTTTCGACCTTAATGGCTACAGAAGAAAGAAAGTTGAAATCATACCTCATGCTGGCTCTTTTAAACAATCACAATTCCTCAAACTACAACTTAAATATTTCTCGCATATCTGTTAAATTATTAAATTAAAGCAAAAATTTAAGTAACAATGAAACTGTACGAAATACATTTAGCTCATATTATGTAATGATAATTTAATTGCTTTATTTTTCAATTTGTATATGATTAATTATATAAGTTACAATGCAGTAATAAAGATTTGAGATTTGAAATATAAAAAGTCTGAATTGTAATCAGTTACATTTTTCATCTCACTTTTTTTCTTGTAAGTCCTTCAATGCCAAACATGTACGTACAGTACCATCAATAACGTGCACACAATTACGAATTTAATTAATTACACAATAATATAACATCTGAAGACTTTTTTTCTATTGTATGTGCTCTTAATAAATTACAATCATTAACTTAATTGAATAAATAAATATAAACGCGTTCGTTTAGGAATTTGAGCTTGCCTGTATTCATGTAGTAGACCTTAACTATAATCAATACTTGTCTCTATTTGACAAAGTATGTATATAAATGGAAATCTATTTCGCTTGTATCAATTATATCCGAAGATATTCTATACTTAATATAAATTCTTATTTGGCAAAAGTACTCATTATAATATAGTCTGCAATTTTACTCATCAGGTTGTAATGTTTTTAAGGGTTAATGTATGTATTCATCAAAGATTGAAAAGTCTTGCCTGGCCTATCATATTTTTTTATTTAGCCTTTTTATCCGAGATTTGTCCAACGATACAAAAAT
The DNA here is from genome assembly GCA_027743765.1 of Coecobrya sp. COE2. NCBI lineage: Eukaryota > Metazoa > Arthropoda > Collembola > Entomobryomorpha > Entomobryidae > Coecobrya > Coecobrya sp. COE2. Next base: position 7,553 of record JAHZMV010002176.1, on the reverse strand, counting down.
TCTCTTAATTATTTTATCTGACCCTTCACACTGATAACATCTGCCGCTGCTAGAGGCCAAAGGTGCTATCTAAGTAGCTTATAAACCCTAAAGTAATCTAAGAACAATAATAAGTTAATGTAAACTAACTAAACTAAAGCAACTTTATGCAAGGTAAGAAGTACCTTTTAACCAGATCCCTAACAATACTGAAGAAAACGAGTATTATACATTACACAATAAATTAATAGCACACATGGACGCAATTAAACAGAATCCTCACTACTAAAAAATAAACTTCTCGCAAAAAAAACTTTCCCCGTGAACTTTCCCTTCCATTCTATGCATATATTCAACATAATGATTACAAGATGTTTAACAAATTATCTGGAACACCCTAAGGTATATAGCCTGCCATAAATACTAAACGAGTATTATACATTACACAATAAATTAATAGCACACATGGACGCAATTAAACAGAATCCTCGCTACTAAAAAATAAACTTCTCACAAAAAAAAACTTTCCCCGTGAACTTTCCCTTCCATTCTACGCATATATTCAACATAATGATTACAAGATGTTTAACAAATTATCTGGAACACCCTAAGGTATATAGCCTGCCATAAATACAAATGATTATAATTAGCAAATTATTTTCAGTCTATACACTCGCAATTTAGGAGTAAACATTTTAAGATTCCTCGTCACATTATTATGTTGTTTTCTGTTAGCTAAGAGAATGATAAAGATAAATATTAAATCAATGGTCAGCACAACACCTAATCTGACTGTTAGCTTTGGCATTATATTCAGTACATTTATATGACTATCCATCCACTTTCACGACATACAACATGAAGTGAAGTAGTTCACATTAAAATACCTCAAAACTCTACTTCATTCCATCCTGGAGCCATTGTCTTTTAAAGTAGTTCTTTGGATTCGAGCATCCAGCCGCAGTGTGATCATATCCGTAACAATTAAAGCAATACTTGCGTCTATTTCCCCGAGGAACATTCACGCTTGTCCTGGGGACTAATTGGATACGGTCTGGCGGTTCACAACCCATCCAGGATAATTCAGGAGATAATAGTGACGGAATGGAGGACTGTTGAGGATGAGAAGGAAGAGAACTATCTAAGCTGGCCGCTCTTGAAAATTGCGGTGGGGTAAAATTATTTGGGAATGTGCCCGGAACTAACATTTGTCTAATTGGAGGAGTAATTAAAAGGGGGTGTGATGGTGCTGTGTCAGCAATTCCCATTACATCACATTCAAAGAGTGACGGTATATGACCATTTCTGCCCTGAATATTTCTATTGACACCGCCAGCCATATCACTACTAATTAAACGAGGATTTACTAATGAAGCCAACGGTGATCTACTGGGTGGCTCAAAGTTAAGAGAAAGTAATGAAACAGGTTCGGGCTTTTCTTGTTGTGGTGTAATTTCTAAAGATAGAAGAGACGGAATATTATTATTCTTAGTCTTGTCATTAGAATTTTGATTTTTAACACGAGGCTCAGAACTTTTATGTTTATGAGGTGGATTGATTTGAAACGGAGAGATATCTAGTAGACACGGTGGCTTGTTGGAAGCTTCGCCGCTCGTATTTCTTGTCCGTGGCATTTCATCATCATCATCACAGCTCCGATTTTCATGATTCGTTGGGCTTCCACCACCACCAACAACAATCGATTGTCCATCATCAGCAGGACGATTTTGATGGCTGAGGGTTCATTACAGGATACAATTCGACATTAACAATATCGGACGACACGTGTGCACAACTGCAAAAAAGGCATTTCTCACAACACAATACAGAGAGGAACAAAAGTTGGCTCACCTTTCAGCTAAGGATTCTTTATTGGGTAAGCGCTTTGAGTTTGCGCTTGTACCAGCACTTCCGGCAGTAGATTTTGACGAGGCGGCCTGTCCATCGAATGGCTTCAGTTTAGTCATTTCAGTTATGTCACCCTGTGAATACTCCGTAAAACCTATTGAAACTTTTCCATCTGAGTGGATTTCCTCAATTACAGCTTCATAATATTGTCCGTCTTGAGACCACGGGGCCATACATTTGTCACCCACTTTCCAACTACTCCCACTGCTGCTTGTACTTAATTCATCATCTTTAAAAAATATCAATCCAGCACATTATTACAATTTCTCATTTTATATATCAATTTGCCATCCAAAGACCCTCTCCCAAATAAAAAATTTTAAATACCTTCGGCATCCATAGAGGATGGCCCTTGTTGAGCCAGTAAATCTTTAGTTAAATCAATCACTTCTGATAAATCTGCTTTCAGCTTCGTCAGCTCATCATTGCCAGGATCGGAAATGAGCGCAGCATCCACCTATTAAAAACCCAAAAGCATTCCAAATTAAAAATTTGCTATCAACCAAAAAATATGTATATAAAACAACCAAACTATTTAATTATAATTTTTGCCAGAGATAAAAATCTCCTCAATTAAGTTACCTGCTGAAGCTGTCAGGTGGTAGGTTTCCAAATTCGCTTGTAAATCAGACATTTTAATTCCTCCTAATCCACAACTTCCAAGATAAACTATTTAAATAGTAAATTTACTCAAGGGTCGCCACCGTCAAAACTAAAACATAATTAAAAACCAAACCATTAAAACTTAATCCAACCCACAAATTAACTTCACACCATTAAATGTTCACCAGTTAAACATTCTTAAAAACCATCCAAAAAAATTAGTGATTTTTCTCTCGAAAAAAAATCTGCTTACCACTCCCGTCCACTTTAACTATCGTAATTAAAGAAGCGTTAAAGTTAATGATGGGAAAAAGCTGCTTTGATTTATTTTGACGAGCAGCACCTTACAAACAGCTGAAGTGTGTATTTATTTACACTTCAGGATAATCATTCAGAGAGGATTCCTGTGCGAGGGGGAGGAGGACGGAGGACGACGGCTGCGGCTCCACAAGAAACAGCTTTCTTTTTTTCTCTACACAAGCCCCTCAGCATACAAACATTTCGCAGAAGATGGCGTGCGGTGAACAAAACTCTTGCAAAGCCTGCTTTTTTGTTGTAATTGCAGGTGTGTGTCTTCTGTCTAGACTCTGTCTGCAGTCAACAATGGCATTGTTGAAAATTGCAAGCTTCTTTCGGCAGAGCACGAATTGTCTATGGTACCGGCCACCTCAACAATGAAAGTGATTTAAGATGCTTAGTTAACGAGAAAATGCAAAATTAAGAGCATAAGTAAAGTTAAGGATGGTTTTTGGTTATTGCATGAATATCTATTGTTGTTCATTATATGGTTTTTAATTGTTTATTTTAATTGTTATGTTTTGGGTTTTTGGGGGAGACTCCGGTATGATCTGTGAGGATTTTGATGTTTTAAATGAAGTATAAATTATTTATTTGCTAAATATTCGACTCAAATTTGTATACTTTATTGCATTGGCTATTTTATGTTAGGCGTTTATCGCAATATCCAGGCTCTATAATGTAAACTTTGTACTGTATACAACGCGCTTTATAATTAGTATAATTTGTGTACAATTTCTGTGAAGCAGATAACTGCTTCTGTTGGTGCTCTTTCCTATCAAATCAGCACAAAAAAATCAGAGTTTACAAAATTAACGGGATCATTTATGATGGAAGTTCGAGTGTTTTGCAATTTAGGTAGATATCGAATATGAACAGGAATAGTCATTGTAACTGACAATAATAGAAATGCTAAAATAATGACGAGATTTGTTCCTCAAATAATTATGTATGTATTTATATAAAACACGCATCCATAATCCATACAACAAGCAACGTGATCCTATATCCTGTGACAGGATTCCCGTGTCTTTCTTCTTACATATACCTACTTTCTGAACTGCCTACTTTCCTTTATAAAAGGTTTATGGCTCATGTTGATGCTCCTATAATATTCATATAATCTGCTCCATAATAATTATGTTTTGCTAATTTAAAAGGGATTTATGCTACTTAAACCGTAAGCATAGCGGAGTGTATAGTGTATCAGATTAAACGATATATTATTATTATTATATAACGCACTCTATAAATCCACAATATATCATTATCATATCATACACTTGACTACCTCTAGCGTTTATGATTCTATGCAAAGAGCGCAAGAGACTCACGAAATATTAATAATTTCATGGACAGGATATCTCAGTCAGTGCAACGATACATGCATGTAAATGGTACACACTTCATTCATTATCTATCATCAAAATCGTTAAATCATTATCCACCCAGCATGTCCACCGCAGAAACTACCACATTCAACATTATCGGTTAAATGTCAACCGAAATACAGAAGCCATCCGAGCTTGCTGCCTACGTAAACATTAATTTTATATAGCGCTGCTATTAGCATTAACATTAGCATACCTTTACAGACATGCAGCGTCGTACATTTGGAATATTGAGATTGATAATATTATCCACTTGCTATTGAATTGCTGTCTACTGTGAACTTGCAGAAATTTATAAAGATATGATGCGCGGAGACGTGCAGACAAGAGAGAAGACTTTGTGGGCTTCTCTGTAACTTAACTCATATTCAAGTTAAAACATGAAAGAAGGCCAACGACGACAATCATGACTGATGGTGCAACTAGTGCACGTTGGAAAATGGAAAACCCCTATGCATTGCATGTGCTGCTTCACACCTCTGCATCACAAATCTTCAACCTGTTCCATCATTTTCATCAAACAGTTATAACATTTCAGCCAAACCTCCATTCAGGAAGATTTTGCAGAGCAGCATAAGCTTTTGTTTGCAATATCAGTCATTATAATTTCTTGGTAGAAGCCATTCCAGCAAACCTCCATTGCGTTGTCCGACAAACCCAACAAAAATGTTCCTCATACTAAACCAGCCAGAAAGACACTACTTTACTGCCGCTCTGCATGCAGCAAAACCATAAAGGCATGTTAACTTAATAAACCTTGCTGCTGTTTTATTAGAAGCAGCAAGTTGTACATAAAATAGTGTATGTATTGCAAATTGTTCACTTGTCTGCTGCTACTCCAATAAACGTGCATGCAAAGCCTATGCCTTTCCTATAAAACATTACGACATTTTGGCCACTTGATCATGCAAAAAAACACACTTGAGTACGCAGAGAGAGTGAAAGAGACACCCGACAGATCACTAAATAGCGATACGAACAAAACTGTTTTTTTACACAAGCTGAGCATATAAGCGTAACTTACCTTTATTTCCCTTTTTTACAATAATCGCACACTGCTCTTGAGAGAGTCTTGCATTTTTATCATTCATTGCCACTGCATGCATCACTTTGCTAGAGAGTCGGATGGCTTGAGATGAGGAGAACATTGCATTGCATTCCCAATTTAGTTGCTTGTTTTAACAAGCTTTGCCGCAACACTGTGTTCACCGCATCAAGCCTTTTTACATGTCCGAAAAACTCTGCAAGTGCGACTGCAAAAAAGTAACATCTCATGATAGATCATGATAGCATAGCGGAGAGAAATAATAGTTTAGTAGTCAGCATATCAGCATTGTAACGTGACAAAACTAAATTCTGATGGTGTAGGGCAGTAATTAATCAACGGGCTAGAAATAGTGAGTGTTTAGAGTTGTCAATTGTTGGGCGATATTGTTTCTGTGGGTAGACCGAGAAATTGCAGCGAAGACGGATATTGCGGTTTAATAAGCTATTAACAGAAGTACTGATTAAAATCGGATAGTTGGAACCTATTTTTCTTGTGGGTGATCAATACTAAAAAGGACGACGGTTGGGAGGTAAGTTTCCAAAGATGAATTCATACACGTTTTTAGTTTCCGGTTTACGTACAGAGCACACCTGTAGCTCTGACAAAGAGAGTATGATTGGACTGTTGCACGTTATATGCTTGTGGTGTGCAGGTACATTGTTGAAGTTTGCAAATTTGCAACTTGCACGTTTCATATAATCGTCGTTGCCGGAGGGGGTTGCGAATAAATGCATGAGTCATTTATGTAAGAATCGAATGTGCTTTCAGAATTGTGTTATGCTGTAAAAATGTTGGATTTGTGATTATGATTTAATAAAACAAATTGTTTTGCATTTAATTCATAGGTGAGCAGTTATCGTTTGAATCACGTTGTTGTCTATTGTTTCAACATGGAGCAGAGGAGCAATGAGTCATTGAAGTCGGAAGTTGAGGAACTCAGATCGGCACTGACGACCGTTACAGAGGCACTCATTTTGTTTCAGGAATTTATTGAATCAGAAATTGGAGGTAAAATGTTCTTTTATTGTGTAATGTTTTATTAAACCAAAAAAAAACGGTAGAGAGAAAGGAAAACTTCAGGAAAATGTGTCTTATGGTTTACAGAAATGTCGTACTTCAGGGATTCTGGGAGCTATTACAAATTGGTTGACACTCTGAACAAAATGCGAGTTGTCACTGCTTTAAAGGTTTCCAGTCCACTTATTAAGCCAACGTTGAGACAGTACAGGCATTCCACGGGTATTAATTTTATGATGAATTCCATTTTGTATCTCGTTGCATTTTGAATGAATTTCGAAATAATAAATTTGCATGACTGAAATATGTTTGTAGCAGACACTGATGACGAGGAACAAGTTGAAGTAGACGTAGACTACAATGATGATGACCCTGTTGGTGAAATCACGATTCGCCAAGTTTTCAGTAAGATAATTTTAAAAGTTTCCAAATCCGATTGAAAACCAAGTGTACTTGTTACATGATTTGTTCCATTTCAAGTACAACGATATCTTTCTTCTTTTCAAAGGTGTTCCATCTCCAGAAAAGGATGCAGATGAAAATTTGCATAAGCGAAGCAACTCAGCAATAACAATCACTCCGGTTTACCCCGACGAGAAAAAGAGAGAGCAACCACAATTTGGATTTCCACAACCGCAGGCTACCATGATTATTGTGGATAAAAATGGTCCACCTCCGTTCTTACCCACTACTGACGCTTCATTCTTGCTTATTGACAATCAACGTGTCATGCCGTCCTCATCCTCAGCAATGAAACTTGATGCACGTGGAAATGAAAAGTTGGGAAAAGGCAATAGAAAGAACAGTTTTGGCCTGGCAAACTCTCTTCCTTCATTAATGCCCATTACCTCATCGGTTGTTCCTGCTCACATGAATCAGAAATCATCCAAGAAAGGCATGAAAAAATCACTATTGCGAATGAACAACCCATCGAAGAAAAAGTTGAAAAAGGAAGGGCCTAATGGAACTCCACCATCAGTTACAAATGATGCAAGAAATAATCGATCGAATGGCATTGACAAGCCTTTGAACTTGAAAAAGAAGATAAAACGACCATCAGACACTCCAGTCAAGTGTGAATCTTGCGGAAAAAGCTACTCAAGTAAAGGTGTATTGAGCCGGCATATCAAAGAAGCACATAAAGCAGATCCACAGTTTCCTTGCTTTTACTGTCCTTTCAAGTTCCGGAATGGACCTGCAAGGCTGGAACATATGAACACTTTTCACCCCGAGGATATGAATAGCGTCATTTGCCCTTATTGCAAACGCAACTCCAGCTCTGTTGCTGGAAAAAGGAATCATATGATGTG
>JAHZMV010002175.1:0-12764 GCA_027743765.1 Coecobrya sp. COE2 | reverse complement strand
ATCGATCCCATCTATTCAATGAATTTAATGACTAAGACTTTAATGCATGGACGAATAGAATGCTTCACTGGAAGTAAATGAGAAGTAACTTGAAACTGGTTTGAATGACGTTTTTCGTAACATAATCTTCCATTTGATCCAAACGGAAGAGAAAGTAGTCGAGCAGATACCTTCTCTGCCATTGATTTTCGATAATTTTCACTGAATATATCTTCAAAAAAAGGGCAACCAACATCGGTGTTGAATGTACAGGATAAAAGCAATCATTGCTTTATTTGGAACGAGCCAGTGGAGAGCGAGCCACTACTTAAATTGGGAGGAAGCAAAATGTCAAATTATACTTGCTAAGGTCATACTATATATGTTCAAGTCAACGTACGGACGAGCTAAAGATAAGGACTTGTGATCCCTTGACAGCTGGAATAATAAGGAGTGATACAGATGGAGAGAACACTGTTCTAGTACAAGGAAATTCCTTCTTGCACAGTTCAAATAATGCTATTGTCGAGGTAGATAGAGGGAATGATCTATGAATATTACATGACGGAACAGATATCCATAATTCACACCGGAGCGAGAACACGATAAACTATGGAATTTGTTATAGAAAACAATAGTGAGTAGTGACTCTGAGCACTTTATTAAATTACGAGGAAGGATCATTCTTCCTGCTTGATTGTCAAGTGAAACGGTTGACGGATTGTGCTCCATTCTCTCGTGCACTTCTCTGAACCAGAGAAAAGTTAAAATGAGAAGTAAGGACAATGCGAGAGAAAGGGAGCATAAATATTTTTTTGTTCTGCTGCTAGCTATCCTATGCTACCTGAAATTGTGCTATGCTCAAATTTAACTACGTTCTGGAAGTATTGTTCTAGCATTCATACAATCAACCCATTTGCAAGTAAAAAGGTTTTTTGTATAAAAGACAACGCATTATCAAGTCAAATTATTCGTTTGTTCTATACTATCCATGTGTTTGCTCTGCAACGAACGGGAAAATAAATTCAGGAAGATGCTGACTGTTTGACTCATGATGGTGAATTTAACAATCTTTGATTCAGTTAGCGGGGAACCATTCAACTATGAAGAATATATTCTGCATCCATTATCAAGTTATTTGAGTTACTATTTTGAGTCGAACGTCATTTTTTTCAAGAAGCTTTCTACATAAGAACGCAGTAAAATGCACTTCAAAAAAATCTTGTATTTTCCATATTGCGTTTTAAAAAGTTATTTCTGACATTTTAACGATAAGTGAAAGTCTATACACGTATTGTCATACAAAGGAGCAAAAAGGAGTATTCCAAAATGACCAATAGCAAAATGTGCATATCATCAGGTGCATCATCCTTTGCATCCTACTGGCATAAAAGGGAAAGCCTTTCAATTTCTGGTGGTGACAGCTTATATATAGTTGCTGATGCTTAAGGGTGAAAGCAAGCACTTGAGTGGTGCACACTTAAAGATTTAAACAAGCTTAATAGGAAAAAGTTGATGAGTTTTAGTTATGCTAGGGGACGGGAAACCATACCTAGCTAAATAAGATAATATTTGCATTTCTTTTCTTTGATCCTATCCGAGAACCATTACGGATTACAGCTTTGAAACTGAACTCATTCTTTCCCTTCCCCTAACCTCAGGTACACACAGAGTGTTAGTTTTTGTTTGACAATATGCTATCTCTTCTCCAGGACTTCAGACAGTCGCCTGTTTTTGGTGTTACCAAAAGTAAACCAATTTGTTTAACTTTCCCATCTTGCTGTTGACGTGTATGTACGTTGAAGGTACAATGAGATACATACCTACAGAAACATGTTATCTGACAAAGTCCTAATCATATATATTCTCCTGTAAGGTTTCATTCTCAGGTTCACTGAAATAGACAAGTCTCAAATGTGGCAGTGTATATTATCGCGTCATGTAAATCATAAATTGTTATCTCGCAATTTTCAGTTCTAGTTTCAACCAGCTCGCTTAAGACAGTTTGACGTTGAATTTGAAGGATAAGTTTTTGCTGAAAATGAAAAACAAGGTTTGGATGATGGGATGATGAAAATCCAATTTACCAAGGGCTAATGCATATAAACTACGGTTTATTTACTTTGGATGACCTCATCCCAAGTACAAGCAAAGGCGCATTTGTCCGTCATCCCTTTCTAGCCAAACAAGATGAAAAGTAGCACGCCTGCGACTACTTTAGCACTTAATAGTGTCAGTTTCAATATTTAAATGCACATTGTGTTAATGTGTAGTTATAAACGTATCCCTAAGTTTGCTATTGGAGTAAACATGCCAGTAACAGGTTTTCACTTTCACCATTTCCGTTCAAGTTTTGGAGAGCCTTGATTTCCCAGAAACTTTCATGTACCATTTTTATCTGAAATGCGAAATGGCTGACGATGAATCCATCATGAGTGTTTATGTAAACTAGCTAAAAGGCATAGCTTGGGTATCCTAATGCTGAGCAGGCTAAACCATTGAATCCTCTTATGTATACTATCCTATGGGGTATCACTGTACTGGTACAATACGAAATATGTATAGTTTCCTGGGGTTGACCGATTTGAAATGCTGAGTTTTGCCCAAGCTGGATAAAGTGCCTTCACTAGCTTCAGGAGTGTTTTCAAACTGACGTTATCCAAACGAGTGAAAAGTAACCCAGCTTTCCTCCAGCTATTTATTTCCGTCTTTAATATCTTAGGAATCTCTTTAAATTTCTGCAGCATTGCAGAAAATTATAATACGTGATTATGACAGGTTACCATGGATTGATATCATGCTGAGTTTCATAGCATTTATTTTGCTTTGTAAAAGACCTTGTTCTGAAAATGATTACAGTCATAATTTATCTTGTAATGCATTATTTTCCGTAATGCTTACAATAGTTCCGGCTGTCCACATATTATATCTAATTAAATGTATAGCAAATAGAAGAGGTATATAGTACACAATATCATTAGTTTTTACCACAATTTTAAGCATTTTTGGCGGCTACCAAGAAAATTTTAACCTTCACATTAGAAGCATAAGACAATCAGAGTGATCAAGGTTCATTTAATTTATGGTGACACAAAATCCTTTTTACAATGTATCAGAAGGAGAAAACCAGTGTTACCTTTCCTGTATTTAACTTGTGTCCAATTGAGTGTAGTCAGGGATTGCCTGTAGTGGGGTAACAAAATGATAAGAACATTTTTACAAATAGGATGGTATAAAAAGAAAACGTTAACAACGCCAATAAAGTGTCATCGTTACTTTCCTCTTCACTTTTGGCAATAATCGTGATGGCAATAGAAATGATTCTAAAGAAAGCTGTTTGTCCTTTTATGCTTTTCTATTCTCATATCAAAATATCAACATTTTCTATATTATTATGGTTGCTCCTTTGATTTTCTTCTTAAGAACGGACCATTTTTATACGTTTTCATAAAAACAAAGTTCAATATGTATCAGAATATCAGTCTAACGGTCCGACAAAAGACAAGATGTAGATGTTTTCCCTTCCCACCACTTATCACCATAGCAGGTTCGTTTTTCTTTTCTTCATTTTATTGTTCTTTATCTCATCTCATTTTTCTCCGTTTCTTGTGCAGGAGCCAAAATAGACCATCTTCACTTTGCATCTGCTGAGGCAATTCCTGTGTGGTGGATATTCCACTCACAGAAAATGACATTTATTTTAGTTAAGTACAGACGGCACCACCCAAGCCGTTTTGTTTTTCATCTCTAAAAGAAAATTGCACAATGGCAAGTATTCTTCTAACGTCACCGCTAAATTGCCCGACATTTTTTACTCTAATGGCAATATACATTCACTTCCTTCACCAGACGAAAAAAAGTTTCCCTACACAGCATTATAAAACCAAGCCGCAAATTGCGGAATGTCCTCCATTTGTCTTTTCTCCTAATTTTACAGAACCTATCATTATAAGCTTTGCCTAACTAGAAGATGGTCCCACATTCGTGTCCCAAGAAAATTCAGGCCACATGCATTGCTTGCTTAGTCAAGTAAAATAAATGAGAATTTCAAAAGTTTCTTTCCAAAAAAATAACATGCATCTTTATTAATTACTGTTTGTCCAAAGAGTTAGGTATGGTTAGCACTTTTTTGGAACGAAATGGGAAGGCTTATAAGATAAAGCTAATGTACAAATGCACGCCCAGAAGATAAAAATTATCAGGACTCGCCATTCTTCAAGGTAGGCATTTTACGGACAACGTGAGACTATTCTGTCATTGCATTGCTGTGTATCATTGTTATTACACCACGTACTCCAATTTCCTCGTCTATTCCACTGGAACGTTCCCAAGTCGCCTGTTTCCTTTGTCTGCAAGATACGCTGTTACTCCCAAAGCTCAGACGTCACACGTACAACTAGTAAAAGGAAATGAATGCTATAAAACTTTGGCGGAAGTGGAGAATTGAATAGTTTGTGCCAACAGCACGCTGCTTGTATGAGTACCAGAATTACAGAATGTGAATGAGATGATGAGAGTATATATGCATGCACGAAAGTGTAGAATTAGAATTTCCAACACCTTTGCATATGTGTTTATTTGAAGAATGGTGGGCGAATTTCTTAAATTTGAATGCTATTTTTGTAGAGACAGTGCTGATGAAAAAGATATTTAGACAGATTTTGAGAATACATACATATCTACATAATGGTGATAATATAAATATATTCGTATTGCCAGTTCAATTCTACATTCTTCATTTCACTTTATTTTTTTGAGATGGAACTAGGATTTTCAGTTTCCCCGGAATCAGAAAATTCATTTTCCGAAAAGTCTCTCGCAACTATTAACTTATTGAAAAGTGAGAGATTCTGGCATTGCTTTCAATCTTTCTATTCGCTAGGTAGAATTAAAATGTCGAGCCAATGTTGAACTTATATTGGAAATGCATTTGGAAACTGTCTTTTTGACAAAAGAGGCAACTTCTTTGTCAATATGCTCAACCTAGTACAATGAATCAAGGCGACGACGAGAAGTCTCAAGTGAATGCCTAATGCACCTCGACCTTAAAAGGAACAGATACAAGTCGTACTTCGGTATATTAAATATATTACGACAGGAGAAAATATATCGTTTTTATTGAACTTTCACAATAAGCACCATTTCAATATATAAATTTATAAACTTTGCTTCGCTATACATGAATGTGACACTTTAATGTGTAAATGTGTAATATATATTCTGATAAGGATACTTTTCCATACTCAAAATAAACTTTCCTTGTCTCAAAACTTTGTACTTGTATTACAATTTGATTTACTTTATTTGCAATATCATAGTTTTTATGGGCTAGGTACATATATTGTACATAATATTTAATATGTATGGTAAATACATATAATTTTAAGATGTTGAGACGTAGATAATGAATTTTAGTGATATGAATGAAATTAAAAACTTCACGGGAAAATTGTGGTCGTGTTTAAAACTGAAATTGAGTTGTGCCAATTACCATACATATTGCGTAAGGCGAAAATCTTACGTGACGAGGGGATGGAAAGTCTGCTTTTTGACTTTCTGATTGGGTAAGAAAGTCAACTTTTATAACGGACAATAATGAAAAGAAGCATAAATAACGGTCGGAATATTATTGCATGATGTTACTTTATTAATAAGAAATATGTTTTCCAGAATCCCCGCTGTGAATAATGGTGACACATGTCTAATTACGTAATATAAAAAATCCTCTACATTTTTTATCGATAGTAGTGTTTTCTCGCGTTCCTTTTCAGTGGCCTTGACACTACAAGTTGTTGCGAACTCTGCAAGTTACCACTGTTATTTTTCGGCAAGTATATCTCCTGAGCTTTCCTGTCACCTTGCGACTGAATATAGGGCTCCCTGCTTGCTGCTGACTTTACTGAATATCTGTCTTGACGGGGACTTCTCAACTTTTTAAGTTCCTGCTGCACGGTTTCAAGAAATAGTATCACGTCGTCTCCACTGGCCTGTTGGTGAAACATAATTAAGAACTATATGACAACATATTTAACCAGCAAGAACTAAAATTTCGTCCACGTACCATAAGTTGGCCATCTTGCACCATATCCACTATAACTTGTGTTATCCCCTTTTCATCGCCTGTCGATACAATATACTCTGCTATCTTTTTTGGTGTATAATTCCTGTCAAGCTTCAGAAGCACTTGCGGATCAACTGAAACATCATCGGAAGTGTTTCCAGTTCCTTCTGCCATGTATACCGGCGATACTGATAAGTCCTGTTTTGCTTTCTGCTCCATTTCTTTTGGTGTGTCTACATAAAATTTAACCAAGACATCAACATATAAGTATCCGTACCCGGACAATTTTCCACAAGTGGATTCCCGACAGGAGGACTCTCCAAACCGAGAATTTCCCACATACAGACCGAATTTATTCCCCACGCGGAAAATTCACCCAATCAAACACTTCCTCTCAGTGATTTCCCCCACACAGCCTCACATCTACGTTTGATCAAAATGTCACTATAATTACTAAACCAACATACTTTCAGCATACATGAATTTGATTAGGTATGTATTTAAATATGATGAGAATTAAAAATGTTGGGGACTACTCTGTGTGGGATTTTGATTTTGACAATTTATGCTTTAGGGAATTTTTGGTGTGGGGAATCTACTCTGGGGAATTCACATGGGAGATTTGTTGTGGGGAACGTTCCTGTGGGGAATCCATTTGTGGACAATTGGCCTAGAGCTATAAAGATCGTGAAATAATGTTCGAAGAAAGTTTTGGAGAATGTGAAGAAAACTAACGAAAGTGGAAAACGATTTAAGGGTAACGCTGTATGGTGCATGGTGCACAGCTTGCTTTCTTAGAGGATTTCCATTCGGGGACAAATATATGTGCACTCATAATTTTCTTTCCCATTTATCATCTTTTTATGACCTTTTCCTACTTTCATAACGTCAGTGAGCGGTGATGTTCAGTGGTTGGTCATGAATTTAAATGGTCGCATTTTATTCCACAGGCGACAATTACAATCCATGAAAGGAAATAAGATGTTGCTACAAGACGATTTCAAACGAAGCTAGTGACAATGTGATACTATTACGTATTATGACGGTTGAATAATAATTCTAGGTTTTGGGCTCATCAGACAACATATCACATTCTCATTTCAGGACAAAGTATGTATTGTCGCCCATTTGTAGTGCTAGCACAGCAATATGAACTTCCTTTCATGTTATCTAGCACGAATGATGAATATCTTACCGGAATTTGAGAAAAGTGAGGGAAGCGACGTTTGTACTCGTTCTGTTTGTGGTGACAACGCTGATGATGACATTAAGCCAGCAGGAGTGGAACGAGCAAAGCCATTAAAATTCCTCCTGCCATGGCCACTATCACTGGTGGTATCATGATGTGTTGTTGTTAATGCATGAGGACGTGGGGGCAACCTCATTATTGCTGGGTTGTTATTAGTGTCACCAAAGCTTTGAGGTGATAACTGTTGCAACGTCACTGATACACTTTGCGCATTAGATTCATTTCTGCGTCTCATTTTCAAGAGACTTTCAGAGGTAGAATTATTATTATTATTATTTGGGGCAACAAGAGATTCTTTGTTGGTCATTAGCACAGGAATGGGATGCAATAAAACAATGGAAAGCAATAAAATAAACACTGCCATGTTGTTCTTCAGGTAATAAGAACACGCGTGTAATTTGAATAATTCGGGATATTGATAACACTTGTCACGATTTTACAACCACAAATAGAAATGTAAAAGTAACTTTCACCGCTTTCACCTCAAATTATGCAGAAAATGGGCAAATTAAACTTGGCACAATGTATTTCTTTCGGCTGCGATTTCTTGGAAAAAGTATGCACAAAACTTTTTCGCTTGTGCCTTTCCGAGGAGCAAAAGAGAACTGACTGGAGCGCCTTTTCGTCTCCCCCATCTCACATGTACTCCCGCTTTCCATTTTGCAGCACGCATACACTACCGTCATCACAATGAATTCCATAACATAAGCCAACACCGTATCTGTTTGTTTCAAAGTCTCACCGCATTCTAATTTGCTGGAAGGAAATTCTCTCTGCTGAGCTAAATTCCTTTACTTGCGGCAGATGAATCCAGTAAAACTTTTATTCTAATCACAAAAATTACCCTGGTATTCTCCAGAACCAAGATATGAATATATAATGAATCCATTGTCATTCTCTAGTTCATCTGACTAGCTATCCTTTTATACGAAAGACAAGGAGTTCCCATTCCCATATTTACGTAAAAATATCACGTGTAACATATAATGGTATACAATACAAAAGTGAGCAAAAATACTTTATGTAAGTGGTAATAAGTACAGCAAAATTGTCGCTTTCGTATGCCAGAAGTGAAACAGTCCCTTTCATTATTACCGTGAAACCTAGCATGAAATTCATGTATTATTAATGCATCATGACCATTCTTTCTCCATGAGTATGCATTCGCAGCATTAAATATAGCTTTCTTTTGCCAACAATTGTTCTATTCCTAAAATATATTTGATATTTTCGAGAAAATTTGTCCTTTTTGTCCAAAGGACGAAAAATAATTTTGTTGTAGTGCTGTAATGAGTCATGAGAATATAGTTATTAGTGTTCTGTGATGCTTAAAATGATTGGAGACTATAGCCGAAACTGTGTCAGGTGAAGAAGCAGAGAAAACAAACGGAAATGAGCTCATCACATGAATTAATGATATAACGACTTTATTTAGTTTCGGTTCAATATCGATTAGTTATGAATGACCTATCGAGTTTTACTGGAAAATAAAGCACGCAAATTGAACATCAAAATTAGATAAATTATATTTGTCTAAATGTATTTTTGGTTTCTGAATTATATGTGAGTCAATCCAATGATATAACATTAGTGAAAGTCTACTATACCTATGTATGCATACTAATTTCCTTGAAAAATAGTTTCATTTTTATGCTAACTGGAGTAGATATCTGGGGAACACAGAGAAAGCATTTGACAGTGCATTTAAATACCTATGTATTATGCATACAACAATATACGGAAAAAATAAGATAATTTATCTTACGCCAATTTCAAAAGTTTAATATCATGCAATTGAAATTACAATGAATTCGCTCGAGGGATAGATTCAAAGAGAAAAAGATATCTTAACGAACGAACGAACAAGGATGCTCAAACTACCATACATCTTGTGTGTACTTCATGAACAGTACAACCGCCAGCAGCGAAGTCTTGCCAAAACACAAAAACAACTTTTTGTTGTTGATCCCTTTGAATTGATTGTAGTACTTTCTGTTCCACAGGGAATTGTCAGAGATGTACTAGAGCACATGAAGAAAATTCGGGATTGTTGTAGTAGGCATGTTGGGGCATTTCAAGATTATGTACAAACAAACTCTGCAAAACAAGCCAGACCGTAATCACATAAAAGGGCAATGTGTCTAATATTTTATAGATACATAATTGTTTAGATATTCCAAACCTGGTTCTCACGCACCAGCACATATTACAACATAGACTATCTATATATTATACTAAAAATCCGTCAACCACCTGCAGTTTTTATACAAAAGAATATCAAAGTTCTTATAAACATTCTACATTATACATTTGTGCTAACCACATCCTGAAGCCAAAATATAATATATTTATTTGCTTCTGGACAGCAGTAGAACCATTAAATATTGCTATTGAAAACAGAATTGCTCTACGTAAAATTTTCATGACGTTCTCTAAAACATGCTTCAGCCGTAACCAGTAGTTATGTGCATGTAGTAGTTTTGTTTCTAGGAATGAATTTTTGGCGTGTTCCAATCCATTTACGAATCCATTCCGTAACCGTAACATACAAAAATATACTTTTATTACACAAACATTACAAAAAGATGAAAGACATGGTCTAAAATATAGGCCTTTGTACAAAGTATTTTCAAATAGGACTACCGAAGCAATCATGTGTGCAAACAAAGCTTGTGTAGTACACGTCATATCATATTCAATTTCAAATACATACAAAATTATCATCCCCACTGGAGTTGCATAAAAATTCCAAATAAAGCTTTAACAAGCTCCGTTTTATCATAGTTTTGATATTTTTCATATTTCCTTCTCGAGAAGCATGTCATGCGTTTATTCCTTCAATTTTAATTTTGAAAATTCTTCTCTTGGCCCTTGGCTTTCTTGGCTTAAGAGGAAATCAAGCTTTGGAAAAAGGAAAAAGGGCTTTTCGAAGTCATGGCATAAATTGCTAAAGATAAAAACTGCGTTTCAATAGTCTTGTTATCTGCAAGTCTGCAACTGATGTGTATAAATTTTCCTAGAGAAAGGATGCTTTTGAGTGTGCAGGGTTGAGGTTATGACTGTGTGCGCGTGTGACCAGAAAAGAAGATCCCAAAGTTATCCAAATATGTTGAATGAATTTGTTAATGCACATAGGTCGTTGAAGAAAGGCCCTTAAGAACAGATTACTTGGGTAAGTTAGGCTGAAGGAAAGTGATGGAGTGAACAAGAATGACTGAAAAGCTTTTGGAGCATCTCTAAAGCATTTTCTTTCACGAATTCCAGTACGATCAATAGAGTCATTTCTTTGGAGTCTGTAGTCTTCACACAAAATCAGAAAAAAATGTTTCCGCTGAACAAAGTGCTTTTTGATGAGCTGTTTGTTTCACTTAACACTTTTCCCCATCACTCTTATCACGTCCTCATTTTTATCCAATTCATTCTATTGTGCTTATGTGTGTGGGTTTTGGTGCATGTAATAATGAAGGGTTCAGCAGAAATATTTTAGATGAAACATACTGACTGGAAAGAGAAGAGGAGTGGGTGATCACTTGGGAATATTGATCGTTCGTTTATTTCAACGTGACGTGTACCCTTATAAAATGTGCACACGTGTCACGAAATTAGAAAGAATTAAACAAAATTGCAGTTGTGGCAAAGTTGGGAAATTATTTTAATTTCGTGCTTGCACAGTCTGGTCGTTTTTCTAGAAAAAGTATAATGCTAGAAAATCAAGTAGAAAAGTCAATTTATAAAAAATTAAGTTTAAATCCTCTTTAATAGTATTCTGAAATTTGTTTTAATTGAGATGAAGAAAAATGAAATGAGAAATATAAATCCAAATAGGACATTCTTGTGTAACATTTTTTGACGTAGTGTGTTGCTCAATTCCTTATATTGTAGACTAGACAATAATGTTAATACCTAATATTCTTTGGAGGTTATTTTCGACTCTAGATTTGAAATTCTAAATGCCAAATTGTGAATTTTGTATTGAAAGTACAAAAATGAGATCCTGTCCCTTTTTGCGTGTTCCTTTGTGCACGCAAACCACAGAAATACACGACTTCGAGATATGAACACCTTGATTATATATCTTTGGATATGTACCCCTTTACATTGACGGAAATGGTTCAGATATATAATACCACTTTATGACAAAAGCCGATTTGAATTGGTTTGTTGTGCAACAATCCAAAAAGGAAACTACATGGCTGTTCGTTTCACTTTTCCAAAAGATGGAATTACGCAATGGAATAAATTGTTGAACTTTCAATAAAAGCTTTGACAGAAGAGTTCGTATTTTATGATCAACACTATAACCAGTAAGAAAGTAAAATAGGCTGTCCCACCCAGTATACCTACAAACCGGTTTTATAAAAATCTAAATTCCAATGATTCCAATATACCAATGCCACATCATTCAATAACGGCATCCCTCTGTCAACGACTGCAACTTTTGAAAGCGCCAAATTTTCTCTTCACATAATAAGTAATGTATATATTATTATATCATTTGGACGATGGTAAGGCAATACCAAAAATTGAAAGGAATCAATGGGACACATTTACGATAAGTATTTTCTTTCTCCAACACAAACAAACAGTTCTCTCTTATGCAACACACCAAAAGTGAGATGCTTTTGACGCTAGTTTTCTTTTTTTGCTCGAGTTGCCTTTGGCAGCTCCTTAATTGCACAAAATCTTGCATTTGCTCAATCAACACGCTCTGCTTCTTCTCAACTTTCTTCTTAAACTAAACAGCGAAATGTATAGCAAACAGAGTGAAAGTAACCGATATCGTGGTGAATATACGCACTATGCTTTGTTTGTCCATGTGTCTTTATTTGCAAAGGCCGAAATATAAAAAAAAGCAAATGCTGTTTTTTTTCTCGATGGTGGTGGTGTTTTGGTGAAAGTAAAGAAAGTAGAAGAATAAATATTGTCGTAGTGAAAGTAATAAAAAGGAAAATAATGCTTTCTCCACTCAACTAGAAGAGGAGAAAAATGCGGGACAAAACAGAAATTTGGTATACTAGCGCATTACAAAGCACTCTCTCCTCAACTCAACACACTGCATTATCCCATTGTGGAGACTGGGACACATGATTGCTGTATATGCGACAATACGAAGTAAGACGAATTGTAGTACTAACCAGACCAGCGAAATATGTGATACACTTAGGATCCACTAAATATACTATGTCGTTGTCGTTAGGGGCTTACTTATAAGTAATCCCTCGCGTCGTTTATTACAAGAGTGTACACTGAGCGTAGGAACAAGTACCCGGAACAAAATCTCAGACCAGAAGGGTACCGCCGATGGTCTCGTTTTCAGATTTATTCTTTAAAAAATAATACTCTTTTGAGCTGCTTTTGAGATCTCCCCTTGTTGGAATTGGAGTGGGTGAATTTGTAGAAAAATCATAGATTTTATGTAAAATTGTGGTAGTTTTATTTTCACTTTCTTGCTGCCGCAGCAGCACTTTTTATGTT
>JAHZMV010002174.1:5631-28937 GCA_027743765.1 Coecobrya sp. COE2 | reverse complement strand
TTCATGATTTTTACGTCGTGTCACGGCATTCATCTTCGAAGGAATTTTTGTTCTTTGGAAAGTATGGGAAAAGTGTAGAAGAGTTAGGAGAAACGTTTGGCAAAAACACCGATAAAATACGTCAAGTCGCTTTATAATGGGAGCATTATAAAGTTGATGCATTACTTCTGATAATACCTTCGTATTATGGCTCCTGCATTATTATTGCATTTGTTGTTGGCCTTGTTGTATATACATTACATTGTATAAAAATACATATTTCCTTTTAGTTGCAACTTCCTCCTGCCCTCCCATTTTATTAGTATAGTAATAATGCTCAATTAGGACAATCAAGAAAAGACATGTTGCTATTATAATGCAAGTACAAGTTTAGTGGCTTTTTATTATTTGCTCTTCTTCACCCAAGACCTCCACACGACACACAACAATTCACCATCCAAAGCAGCAACAAAATATTAACAGCTAGAAGGATAACTTTAAATGCTGAGACGACGGTAAACACCTAAATGAATATTCGTTTTGCGTCCTCAATGCGTCATACCATTATTCGTAAGAATAAAATGTTTATGTTAGCTGTGAATATTTGATGAAATGAAACCTATTATGTACATACATAGTTAGTTGGCTTCTTCGTCAACTTTTCCCTGTCTGACATTTTTTTCAATGAAGGATAACTTTAATAAATAATCCAGACTGCGCCCTCGATCCCATTATAAAATAGAGTACTAATACATTTATATTACCTGGAAAGTTTATGGCACGGCTGTACTGCATTATACAAAAAAGTGGATTAAAAGCCAAAAAATTAATATGATAAGGCATAAACACAAAATTACATACAATTTGTCGGTGGAGACCACGGTTTCTATTTTCCCCCTTCTTGTTGTACCTAATAATAGATTTACCGATATGTTGCAATCCGTACATTATGCACTTGACTGTCCCCCAAATAATTGAAGCAAGTCTAAAGCGAACACGGCAGGTTAAGTTTCTTTTAAATAATAATTCTTTACTGCCAATAATATGTACTACTCTTAATATTACAAGAGCGGAAACGCGACCCATCGCATGATGGAAGATCTTACTTGTACTGCTAAGTACATATGACAATAGTAATAACAGTATTTACCTTTGGTGGTGGCTACTTAAACTCACAAGGGAAATACATAATAATAAGGGTTGTGGTTTGAATTAAAATACATATGAGTATACCTAACGAGCTGTTTGAGTTTTCATATTTTATATTGCATATTTACAAATGTCTCCTCCCGTTTTCCGGGTCTTCTAACAAAGTAATTTAAATACATTTTACTTTATCTTCAATATTTTCCTACCATTTTCACTTGCATGATTTCGGTGTGCTCGGATTAATTGTGTTATGTTATATGATCAGTCAGCTAAAACGGAAGGCTTTTTCAGACAGTACGGTACAACTTGTGCATACACTCTATAGAGAATGTACCTACGTAACTTTTATATTATTTTATTATAGGTATAACAGAAATGCTAAAAGTTGTTGCGCAATGTAATCTCCTTAATATCACACTTAAAATAACAAAATTTGTCTACCCTGTTATTTGAAACTCCATACAACACACTTACAACATAGGTATTACATATATTATACATACATATGCACAGCACATTCACAAAGACACATTCACTCTCAGTTATTTCCTTGATTAACCTTGTGAAAGGTGAAGTGCGGGTAATGCAGGTATAAACGCTCATAAAAATCTGTTTTACGCATATGCACCTATGTATATTTTTATGTACATTATCTACTGGAAACCTGGCATAGTGCGTTTTATCCGTGCGTAGGTATGCATACATGCAACTTTTATGCCTAAAATGTTTGTTGTATACATGAGATTTTTTCTTGCTTACCAAGGCGGCATGTCATAACGTACTGTGGTGGAGGGAGCACGACCGACAACGTAGTGAAAATTTATGCAGTGTCAAGGTTCTGATGAAATTGAAAAATTACCCCTCTCTAATTGCATTAAACCATAGGTTTGTCTGTGTTTGTTGCTGCACATGCATGATGCCTGTGCTTATGCTATTCGTGTTTGTTGTTGATTACGTACCCAAGGTGTATAGCTGAATTAGAGGTTTATCTAAATGGGTTACTACAGTAGAAATGTTAAACCGAAGGCGAAGTCAACCTCCCTCGGTTTCAGCAGTGATATCTAGGAAAATAAGAGCGGAGTACAATCAAGAAAGGAAGAATCGAAATACAGAGAAAGAGAAACACTCGGGAGAAGCAAGACCGCAAGCAAGGTCTTATGTGTCTAGTTAAAATGCATTGACTCCAGAAGGGGGTTAATATAATCATGTAAATTACATGGTGAGCAGAATATATGCGATGATGAGAATGGAAATATACTGAGCTTATATCCAACATGAACATATGCATAAACGGATTTTATGAGCAGGAAGAGAAAATCGACCTTTCTTTTCATTTCAGTTTCATTTTCTCTTTGAAGTTGCAAGATGCCTAATGTATTGGCCTAAATATGAAATGGTAAAGGACGAACAACATAACAATTAATAGCCACGGTCAAATATCCATCCATTTCCATAATAAGTCCATTTGACTGATGTCATATAACTAAAATAAAATATACGTTTGTTTGACAGTGTTTTCAAGGTGCTTTTCTTCAGCAATTGCACAATTCGTAAACGCAATTAAGGTACGTATGCTGCGTTGCTAGACCTTGTATGGTATTGCTAATTCAGGCAGAAATCAATACTGAATTGACTCGTGAAAGAATACACACTTTGCTTTCTTCCACTCATTATTATGGCCAGAAAACGTTGCTATTCATTAACAGCGGAACCATACGTGAATCGACGACATTGGGCCGAAACAGGCATTAATCACATGTTTCGCATGGACATTGTCATTTTATAGCAAGAATCTTATTTGGCTTCGATTAGTTTTGGTTCATTGGAAAGAACCAAGAGGACGACGTCATATGAGTGAAGAAGTTGAAAGTTAGTTCCTCCATTAAAACAAAAGGTTCCAATTTTACTACCGTTATATGTACAGTCACATTCCAAGCGAATGGTGCAAACGCACGTATATGTATAGGCCCACAACAAAAGTGAATCGTCAGCAGAACAAACAAAAGGGCAATTTCATCAAACTACATATAGCGCTTAATATTATTCTCTTTCATAACTTTTATACTTGACTACTAAAACTGCAACTAAACAGGATGAACGAACTTGTAGAGACTCATGTTTTCATACAGAAACAGCATATAGAACAATCAAGAACATCGTTGGAACTAGCTAAAAATAAATATAATATTGTAGATTCAAACTGAATTGTGTTTTATATTGTAATTCAACATTCTCGTGACTTTCAAAGTGCTACTCAATTTGACCCTTCTATCATGTCTCATTGACTATTTTCTCTTACTTTATCGTTGTCAAAGGCCACTCCGCAAAGGAGAAGGCGGTTCACACGTTATTACCCTTTGATACTTGCTACTTCACACAGAGAACATAGCATAAGCACAATCAAGACATTGTAAAAACGTGGACATGACACGCACTTTCTGTATTTAAAAAAATTAAATTGACGCATTGTATGCTTGTTACTCATTTGCATGTGAAAGTGCATAGTCAGCACATTGCACATCCAATCCAATCAGCTTATAATGATGGCGGCGTGTCTCCATTTTTACTCTTTTGTTAAATTAAATATACATTTCCCTTTTACCCTTTCATTCAATTTTGTAGTTCAAATCAAATGAGCTGTTTCCTATTCCTTTTTTCTTTCCATCTTGTAGGGTTAAGCTACTCTATCCACCTTTTTATCATTATTAATTTTGCTGTTGCAACTAGTACATTTCATTTACTTTACTTTTACACAATCAATATAAAATGTTTCCTGTTCCTTAGTCTATATCGTTGTTTAATTTCTGTAATGCTCTCGGCTGCTTCCAGCATTCTATTTCCTTATACATAATAACTCTGCTCGACAGTATTAAACCCTCGCTTGGTAGTGGCAGTCACTGACAATTTTACTGATTATTTTAGTATTAGTATAATACTTACACATACCTTTTTGACTCCAGGATCTTCCTGTGTGTTCTTTTCGGGGGAAGTGAATGATAAACCGTTTTCGTTGTTCTTTCGCTCTTTGCAATCAACCAGCCAGCACAAAATATTATACAGCTTTATCTAACACGCCATATGCTTTGCTTTCTTTACGGCTGCTGGTCTATATAAAGTTGAGAGACACAACACTTGTTTCACTTTGACCCGACAACCAAATACCGCACAGCACTCATAACAGAAAGGAAAACAACGTCACATTTGCAAACCTAAACACACGGAGTTAGAAAAGAGAAATTTCACTGACTCTCTGTTTTCCTTTTATGTATGTAGTTTTTCTCTCTCCTCTTTTAGCTTAGTGTATGGGTGGTGTTTGTATGAATTGTAAGCATAGCCCGAGGTCAATGCGAGTTCATTATTGGAATGTTTTTCTTCATTCACTGGCAAAGACACTCATCACACACACATTCATCCAGCCAGTCAGTTACAGACGTGCAAAACTGGTGTACTGTATAATAATAACACGGCACAAGAGATGATGGCTGTGATGTTTTTCTGTATGTCTGGTAGCACTTTTTGTCATTTATGGAATTGGTTTTTGGAATCGGATTGTGAGTGTCTGTTCCTGCTGCTCCTCCACTATAGACAATGTAATGGGAGAGAGACTTTAGAAATGTATATGGAAGCAGACACACGCACCATGTAAATGGTTATTACAATTTTTAAGCTTATCTCCAGTTCCAAAATTTTTACTGCTTCTGATTATGCGAGCATTGGCACACATACAAAGCATACATGCAGTTCATCCAGTTTTTGGTTTCCTTTTTTGTAATGTAAGAAGCCTTCCAGAATTATTTCAGAACAGCTGGCACAATACCACTGTGAAGAGAAGGAATAAGTAATAATACAAAATTCCAAATGGCCACAGCCGCACTCAATGCAATGTGCGCCTTTTCCTTTTTGATTCTCTGAAAGAGAAACCACTAGCAAGAATTTGTTGGAACTGTTTTCTGCTTTGGGGAAGCCTATGCCACTGATGCTGCTTCTGATGATGATGATGATAATCGTAATCGGTATAAATTTTTGACCTAGGGCCAATAATACAAAAAAGTATAAATGCGCAGTATGCAGAATATTGTTATATAAAGTGATCAGGGCGTCCTATACATTTTTCTGTAAATTGATGCGATTTCGCTACTCCTTTCACTTTCTACCAAAATGTTTTACGTCAGCAACAATGCTACAATAGTGGTCCAAATGATGTGGAGAAAATGTGAAAGCATGTGAGAGAAATGTGTAACTGTAAACTTGTGTCTCAAAAAAGCACTAACACTTTACCATCCCTTATAATTCTAAATTGCAGTCGCTTACACAGTGGATACTCGTTTGTTCTTTTTCAACTGGTATGGGTCTTTGTATTAGATTATTTGGTGTAGTGAGAATTTCACTTCGTACAAAATTCTTCAGGAACATCAAAAACCTCCCTCGCAATAGTGATAGGAATTTACGCGTACCTCTGCAATATGAGTACAGTCATTTCACAATGAAATGTATCCACTTTCAACAAACTTGCAATTTTCACTTTTTTTCTTTCTCTACTTTACTTTTCTCATCAGCTCACATTTGTGTAACACTCATACCGAACGAGACAAGAGAATTGCGTCACAGTTAAAGTACCGGTTCAATAATACACGTAAGTAAATGCCACTGTTGGCTACTGGTGTTGTTGACTGCTTTCTCTTTATCATCAGAGTTTTATCTGTTCCATCCAAACAGAACGAGAAACATGAGTGCACCTAGAGAGATAAATACAGAACCTGTTTCTTCCATCACTTCAGGTGAAAGTAAAAAAGTCAGAGAATGGAGAAGAGGAAATATAAGATGGAAATAGTAGTATGCTTCTTGATGATGAGTCTGCTGATAAGAGAAATGAGCAAGTGAAAAAGGAACAACTCAGCTCTCAAGATGATTTACTGAAAATGACTTGCTGTTGTATTATATTTTTCTTTTCTTTTTTACTCTTTCTTTCTCTCTGTGCATATACGCAACACAACTAAACAATCTTACCAGATACCAATGATATAGCTGCCAGAGTTGTATCGGTGTCACTGTCTTTTTTTTGCTGTCTTTGGCCACGAGTTCGCCTGCAACACTGCAGTAAAAATAAAATGGAGCGAATCAGACAGAGAGATATTTTTGTGAAGACGAACAACAGAACAAACGTTCCTTCCACTTTCCAGGTCAGAGACAAACTGAACTTGAGAGATTTTGCGGAAAGCAGATAGACTGCTGCTGCGGCTGGTGCCTCTACGACTCACTGCTGGTGCTGTTAGAAAATAGAAGAAAGGGGGAATGTGTGTATACAGAGTTACGACTATGCTCTCTGCCTTCTCTTTCAGTTGATATTTTCTCGACAGTGGGAAACGTGTCCATGTCCATACTGCGGGGTAGCTTGAGCTACACACACCACACACTTATATAACAAGCCTCGCAGCAATCCACTCAGCAGTATAGAACGCGAGAGAAAGAAAACGACGATCAGGCTTTCTTTCATATTTTCTTTCTTGTATCAACATTTCCAGCGAGAGAGCAACCAAAAGTCGCTGCATTAAAGCAATGCCGTTTCTTGTGTTGTTTTGATGGTTGGGCATCCAAAAAGCAAGAGATATTGGTGAACTTGCTTAATTCCATATCCTCTGCATTGACAGTGTGTTTGGGGGCACTCTGTCTCAAGCTTAAACTCACTCAGCAAAATTTGTGTTTCCTTTCGTCTCTCCTTTTCCTTCGAAGAAAAGATATGCTGCTGAGACTTGGCAAGCAGAAATGAAAGTAAAACGCTGCTGTGATCTCCAATGCCCCTGCTGTTGTTGAGCTCCATTTCTACTGCCTATTGCTACCATTCCCGTTGTCCATAACAAGAACCATGGAATGTGCAATCAGAAGAGCCAGTATACCAAAATATATATAGGCACATATTATTATTTGCACAACTGCATTTTATATGCATGTGTATATAGTAATCCTGTGGAACATTTTAGGTACGTGCACAATATCAAGTTTTCGTGGTGGTCATCAATATGACCGACGGAGGAACTAGAGCCAGAACGGAACCAACGATAAGAAAGTGTACCGAGTCACTTGATGCAGTTGAGAAAACAGAGAATGTAGGGCAAAAGCTTAATGTTTCGATTGGTGGTTATAGTTATGTATATTATATTATGTTTGCATTGCACCTTAGATAGAACTCGTATTTAGATATACTTTTATAATAGCAATTATCATATGTGAGATGAGTGGAGAGCCTCCATTATGGTACATGCCAAACTTCAGGTTACTAAAGGATCCAATTATTATGGTTTATATGATGAGCCTCAGCTGCTGTTGGCCGAGATTCTACGTTCAATATACTTCAGGGAGTAGAGTAATGTCGGGAGAAGCCGCATGATGATTTTGGATAACGACTTAAGTATTCGTTTTAAGACTTTTAGTTGAGACTTTTGAACAAGCTTTCATTACTGAGGTAAATACCGTTTTTTACATAACTGAATACAAGCCACGGTTTAAATACACTACAAACGAGGACGATGAAATGCACATGCCACTTGTGCTTATGTGATGGTTTTAACTTTGTAAGAGAGAAAACCTTGTTTAACCAATTGAATTTTCCAGGACTTTCTTTCGAGGTCATACGTGAATCGGTTTACAGTAAAGGACCAAGGATTTCTTCAACACATACAGAATATTTACCGTAACTTTCAACGATTATCATGTGTAACATATTTTGCTACGTTTGTATATTGATGAATTCTTGTGTCTAACAATTTAGTAATCTAATTGCTCAACAGTGCATGAATAGGTTGTGACATGAGGAAGTTGGGTGCACAACAGCACGAATAATTTCCAGTTCTATGATACATATATACTGGCTGGTAATGCAAAATCTCGTAATTTGTATTACGCAGTTTGTTTGTTTCAGGTGTTTATTTCAAAGTTCCGGTTGCAAAGATAAAAAGCATAAAAGAAGTGTTGGCGCTTGCATTTTAAGGGAAAAGAAGTTCCCACAGGCATACAGCTTGCAGCAAACATAAGTTCAAACATGGGTTCCGCAAATTATTTATTTACTTATTTCTCTAAGCTTTACTCAATCTCCTAGTTGCCTATTCTATCCGGTACATAAAAGTGTCTACTGGAGTTAGCTAAGCAGCATGAAAATGCGTCTATACAAAACTACTAATTTAATTGTATTTAATTTGTGATGCGGTGAAATCTGGAATACAAAGAAATACATACTGGAATTTGAATGTGTCCTGAATTTAACAGAAAGCAAAAAGGTACTGTGAGAGTAATGCTGTTACAGATGCAATAGGAACATACTTTGGTCATGATACGAAGTGTGACTGGTTTCATTATATTCACCTTCATAAACTGCAACTTGATAAATGAAACTTTACATTCCGAACTTAAAGATTCAATTACGCAAGTTTTTCATCTGTCTATATTGATTTTTCTCTATAAAGATATGACCCTTACTGCTTTATAATTGTAATTTTAAGTATTTCGTGCCTTCGAATAAATATTGGTTCTTACCTCTTTCAGTTAATACGTGCTAGTTTTTCGTTTAAAAATCCTAATGTGTGCTAGATTGTGTCTAATGCCTAGTTAAATTGCTTCCTTAATTTCTCTAGGTGGAATTTTGATGCAGTGCATTTGCCATAGTTGTTATATTAGTTTGTACATAAATCGAACAGGAAGTTTCTCAAAGACTCGCTTGATTTTTAAATCAAAACGACAGCAGTTTAGCTTGAAGTTTGTCGCATTGCCAATACAGGCATTGGTGTACCAGCAGTTTTGCCTTCATGACTAAAGGAACTAAACTTAGCGACAAATCGAAATACATAGCTCATTTTACCTGGACCTTTTGTTAAATTTGTCGCGTCAGAAAAGGAAGTTACTAAATGGACTTTCCATTTGAAAGACTAAAAGTTCACTGCTATTTGTTCCACTTTGTCCGCATACATACAGTATTATCTGTACTGTCAATGGAATAAAAGTCATTTAATACTTTAATACGCCAAAAATATTTATCAAAGAGTTTTGAAGGCAGCTCTAATCTCTTGCGTTCTCTCACTCTCTCTCTTTTTCACTTTCTCCACATAAAAAGAAAATGTCACGGGACTAGAGTTGGGAGAACAGTAAAGTTATTCATTGATTCGCGCGGTTAGCTCGCTGGGCGCCTTGCTGCTTCCTACTCTTCCTCCTTCCAGTCATCTTTTATGAAGATGGTGATAGTGATTGAAATGACTGATGTGCTTTTGCTCTCATGCCATTACATACCATCGTCATCATCATCATACTCCATTGTCGTTGTTGCTCCTATAAAGGCATCAGTAATCACTGTAGTAGTAAGTAATCATGGCTTGAATGTCTATAAAAATTCTTCTCTTCACTTTCCTTCTTCTTCTTCATCATCTTGGATTCAATGCTTTATACCCTTTTCTCTGAAAAGAATATTATTATTAGTGGTGCATTTTGTACCAAGGCATTACATTATTACCGGAGAGAAAATGGTTTGGCGGATTAAATGACAATG
Source organism: Coecobrya sp. COE2 (assembly GCA_027743765.1). NCBI lineage: Eukaryota > Metazoa > Arthropoda > Collembola > Entomobryomorpha > Entomobryidae > Coecobrya > Coecobrya sp. COE2. Next base: position 19,279 of record JAHZMV010002174.1, on the reverse strand, counting down.
AAAGACGAAGTAGAGAAGTGGATAAGAAGTAGAAGAAAGGCTGCTGCTGTCAAGAGTACGAGATTTTTTATAACCGTGCTATATAATGATAGATTTATATATTCAGGACTCCTGTGTAAATGAACGACGAGCTATGTACTCGTTATACATGAGAATGCTTTTCTTCTCCGGCATCTCCCATTTTGGGTCTTTCCTTTCCTTTTTTCTTCCTTTTCATCCTTTTTCGGATTGGCTCCTAAATTTTCCCATAAAACGTTTGAGGTGGCGGCGGTAGCTGGGTTTTCTTTCTTTCAAACAAATGCATTTAAGCGGAGCTGTAATGAAGTTTGGAGACAAGTGGCTCAAGTTATATTCGCTGAAGTGATGGTCGATGTGGTTGTCGCAAGCTATCAGTAGCTAAAAGATTTCCTAGTATACCTAGTCGCAGAAGTGTGTGGACGATGAGAAATTTAGATTGCCATGCTGCATAAGGAAGATTCTGTGAAAGGCACCTTATATATCCTCTGGTATAGCTTGGGGAAATGAAATACTGGTTTATGATCAGTTATGTACACATGCATAACTATTACCTTTACATAGACTTACGCACAAGTGCATGTGTAAAGAATATAGAGGACACTTTCACTCTAGTATGTTGGATGTAGGAGGAAACATTTCTCTCCACGAAATCCATGCCTGACAGTATTAACTATAATAATGATATGCATATCTTCGTAAATACATGTAAGAATTTTCCTCTTCTCCTTTTACGAACAGTGCCACTTCTACTGCAGTTGAGGAGTTGGTAGCAATGTACAAATACTTTGCCAGATAAATAGATGTTATAAAGAGGAAAGATAGAGGAATAAAGTGTGTGAAAGAGAGAGTGAGTGGAGTGGGGCCGTCATAATATAATCTCATGGAATCTCCTCCGACACTTTACCTAATATCCCATCAACCTTTATGATTGGATTTCTCCTGGATGGAATAACGAGACATAACTCTTGTACAAAACAGTTCTCTAATGTGTACGCGGTTACTCCTCTATTCCGTAACACCCTAACCCTACTTCTTGTTGATATGTGCCTATAATATATAATATTATGAACTATAATAATATTATACAAATATATCCACGGTATGCGTAAATCTGTCTTTATTATCGTCGTATTCCACAAGAGCAGACCAGGGTGAATGTGCACAGTGAATTGAATCTCCCCGTTGCATCTCCTACTTGATTTACCATATTATCCCTTTCTCTTCTTTACATTTCTCCTTCATTTTTCTACATCTTTACCACAAAATGCTTCTTGGTTGGCGGTTGTGGAACTGGAATGAATTGCTTATGCCGATGTGATATTACACAACGTAGTTTGCGTAATACTCGTAGGAATAGTTTGTATGCTTAGGTAATGTGCAATTTGCCACGACGAAATGGTTTCTTCAGTTTCAAGTCATATATAATATCGGATGAAAACTGTTAATGTAATATCATTACTAGGTATTACGCAAGATTTTACACTATGTTTTATGACATCTATTGAAATTTCGAAACGGCTACGACAACAAAATATTAGATTGTAATATTTTACGGAAAAGGGCATGGAAAATATTAATATAAATATTCCACATACGTAACATTCGTAAATAAGAAAAGGGTGTTGAAACAATAGTGAAAGTATGCTTATGTAACCAGTCCAAGGATGATTACATCACCTATCTTGACTAGAGGGGAGAATACTTAAATATTTTGATTTTCATGAAATTGTGGTTGTCGGCAAGTAATTGTGATAGTTTATTTAATAATAACCATATACCTACATGGTTTTAAACCCTTAGTATATAAAAAGGTTTGTTCAATTGAGAGAGGCAATCAGATACTTCAAGGAAGATTGATCATCAATTGTCAATTTTTGGTGTGTCTATTTTCTGTCATTATAGTACACATTACGTATTAGTTAAAATAGCAATAATACTGAATATTTAACTTGGTATTTACTTTACATCAATCCCAGAGTGACGTCAACATGCTAATATTTTGTCCACTGAAATGAAATTCTCATCTTTGAATACCTACCAAGAATCCTAACCTTGTTTCCCCGTTATTTTAGAAAATATGTTTATTTTCATGTTTGTTTCCGTTGGCCTTCACATTCTTCAATTCGTTTACAAACATTCGGCCTTTATTATTCCATTAAACTTGAAACTTAAATATGCCAAGTGCAACTTTTCAACATGCAAAAATCCAACATTTTCGCATATCTGTACTTTCCATTTCACCGCTTTTTCCAGTTTATGTCTATTTTCTCTCAATCGTAACATTGAATATCGCATGAACATGCTTATGAAATTCAAATGGGAAAATAAAAAAATGTCACGTGTTTATTCTATTGAACATGCACACAATTATAGCACAACCGCTAGCAGCCTACGCGATCCCAATATTTTCTCCGAGAAGAATCCAATCCAACAAAGAATATTATTAGCCTTGGAAAGGTTTCTTTTTGTGTCACAACATATTACATCACATTACATTACACTCCAGAAATTACATTACATTTCACTCTTTCTCTGACACGACTCTAATTTTTTGTTACGATAAAATGTTACCTCATAACAGTAGTATTAAGTGCTGCATGCACATACATACATAATATCTACTACAACGTGTATTATATGTGCATTACATGACATGCATACTACCCTGTTTTCATTTTTTTCTTTTATAAGATTGTCGTGTTCTTTCTTCTTCACATGACCATGATGCTGACGCCCATGATTTTCATGTCATGCTTTTCTTTTTGCCACATGATCAGATCAGGCCGGAATATAGACCTTCGAAAGAAATATATCCCAATTTCGCTCGCCGATATTTTTCAGTTTCGTTTTTCTGCATTCGTGCAACTACTAAAAGGTTAGTCATACTTTTATATCTGTATATGTATGTCTGAAACAAAATGGATATCCGAAAAAAGTCATGCAATTTTATGCGAGATCATATTACATCATACCATGATGACTGTCGTATATAGTTTTATTTTATTGCATCACGAACATAATTCTTTATACACTTTTCTTATTATTCTTTTCTGCACTACATTTCAACATCAACGGCAGGCACAGGAAGAGAGCCTCACGGAGGCACAATGAAAAAGGAAGTATGTACAGTACATAGGAAGCAGTGTCTACTTTTCTCCATTGTCGTTTCCCTTCATTCATTCGTGCCTTTTTTCGCTTTGCCATTTTCATGTTTCCTTTTATTTTTCCTTGTTCGGAAACGCGCGCAGTACTACTTTAGACTACGACAGCGGCAATAATATGATGACGATGATATCATGATAACGTTGCTACTAACTAAATACAACAACGTAACGTGTAGCATAGGAAGTGTAAATACAGATCTCACAGATGAGGTTTTAAAATGGAACATTCTCTTTTGCTTTTATTCTTTTTTGCTTCTTATTTCAGAAAACATGATACTCTCGTCTATAACAGAAAACCGAGTGTACTGTGCTTCCTATTCACGAGCATTTTTCTATGCTACCTGAATTTCAATTCTAGTAAAATTTATAGTCCCTCGGCTGATGACAAGGATGCAACCCTGTGAAGAGATATATTGCAGATAAATTCCATTCAAATATAATACGGCGTGTGCTTTTCCAGTAAGGAAGCAGAAATGCTAGTCAATGCGAGTGGAGCCATCTCTTCTCCTCAACAAAGCCTTTTTCTTCCCTCATTCTGATTTTCCCTATTCCCAAGAAATAATCTTTTAAAGGAGGGAATATAATATAATATAATACCAATGCCGCAACTGTGGCGTTCGTGTGTAATGTTTTTCACTCCGCGATCTTACGTATTCTACACTATGTATAGACTAACAAAAGTATCGTTTATGTTTTGTCGCTAGAGACAATTCTATATTTAAAGCTATGGAAAGTGAGACTAGGAGAATGCTCTAACACCTAAAAAATCCTGTTCCCCTTTCTAAAAAAACATGGAAATTTCCTCTTCCTTTGTTGGAAGCAAAGTGCTTGTTATTAGCTGGATATGTTATGCATTTGATATTCTCACGCTTCTTCACATATCTGTGCAACTGTGCAATACAAGTGCTATAAGTGCTGTGGATGTGCTGCAGAGAAGATCGCGTGAAAATTGTTAATACGTATGCACTGTGTATCGATGCAAAAGACAAGGCTTAGTATCTGATGATGATGAATGCTTACATTTGCCATTAGCACATACACTAGTCGAGCGATGACTGCACCTGGTCTGGTAAGATAATGCTTACTAACTGCACAAGTAGCTATTTCTACAGAAATACTTTTTTCGTTTAAAGAAAGCAGTGCATGTGCCGTCCTACAATTGCGTTTCATTCAGCCAACATATTTCTATACTTATTTCTTAAAATTAATATTGAACATAAGCAAACAAATATACCTAGAAAATTCTTAAGTGATATGTGAAAGAAACAATAAAGACGAAAATATTATTTACTATGTACCTTAATCGAAGGGAAGACGAAGACAGTATTTGTCTCCCGCACGTTTGTCTGATGTCCTTTCAGCCGCTTTGTCAGATTTTGCTCAGGTGTGTGTATAAGGTATGTGACAGTTACGATTTCAAAATCAAATGATCACTAAAATACTAGTTTGCTCGTCTCGTGGTAGGATTACTAAATCTTACGTATTTTACTAATTATCCTAGCTTGGAACCTTATCGAAGTCTTTCGTCTGAAGTTAATGGTCTTACAACTGTTTCTTCATAAACATACTTGGGATTATATATACATGTTTGAAAAGTTAAATGTCAGTTTCGAATATGAAATTATTGGTGCAGAGAAAGAGGTTAACGTACCCAAAGCGTAATCGATATATGATGCATGCATGCATGCAGAAGTCTTTCAACTTTTACATTTACATACAAATTGCTTAAACCGCTTCAGGATGAAACTGTGAAACAATGTGGTAATAACGGTCATTTACATAATTAGAATTTTTAATTTGACCAACTCCAGTTTGCACTTGTCGAAGCATTGCATCACCCGTTGTGTTGAATGGAATAGCTATTATTATATTGTGTAGAATAGTATAATGTTGGTGCTTTTGTGAATCACCGATGCTGTATTTTATTTATTGATTAAAAGCAGCAAATTGCGAATTTAAAAGTAGACAGATTTTGGGGCAGAAAATTTCAAAATGCATAGAATTTTTAAATGTGAGTCTGTGGTAGTTAAAACTATGCAATCAAAATGTTCAAAATCCATGTACATTAATCCTGTATTTCAATCGTTTTCCAGGTTATAATAAGTGGAAACTGTTGTACGTGTGCATTTTTGCTTTCACTCTACCACGTTTACAAGGTGCTAATGGAGAGGTGGAAGTTATTGAAAAGAAAAGTGAGCCTAATTCCCAAATGGACAATGAATCAACGAAAGCTCACTCCAGACAAAAGAGATATGTCTACATAAACACACAATCGCCCGTTGATATAGGTAAAGAAATCTGTACAAAGAAATTCCAGTATAGTGTTCGCATTGTCATGATTTTTATTGTTCGTTTTTAATCTGTTAAAAAGGGTTCCTAATTGTCGTCCCTTACACATTTGCTTTGCCTTCTTTCAACTTGCAAACCTCTCGACGTCTCAAAAGATCAATTGAGAAAGAAAAAGAGCAGCTAGCTAATCTTACAGCCGAAGAAATTTCACCCGCTGATTCCTTCGATGAACCGGCATATGCTATTGAGCTTGGCAGGATGAGTACTTACTTTACAATTTTAGGCGTAAATTATACTTTTTACAAGCAACTTATTATCGTGTTTTTGAATTATTACCTCGGCTAATCTTACGTTTATTTAACGATTAATGTTGAATATTTGGTTATGCCTGAACAGATTGACGAGGACATATGTCAGCAGAGATTAATTTGTGAAATATTTTCCGACCCAGAAAATCATAAACCGCTCAGCGACATGTTCGCCAAAAAATTGCTGTAAAAATACGAATTTCTACAATTGATTGTAAAAGTATATGTTGACGATTATCATAAATGAGTTTTATTTTTTAGTGTTGACCACGGACCAGTTGCGGACAAATACAGCAGTCGTTATTATCGTTATTCCAGAGCGTTACAAGAAGGACTCAGCGGAGGCGAAAAAGCTTGCCAAAGTCAGTATAAGAGATGTCCGTATTCAGTAAAGGACAGAATTTATCTTCCTGCTCTCCATTTCTGGACGTTTCTCTCCAATATATTGGGCATTGAATTAAAGGATGATTAGAGACAATCCCTATAGCTAGTCCTTATTTATAGTTTCTCGTAAAAAACGACCACAATCTACTAAAGCATCTGGTAAAATCAAATATATCTTGCATTATTTTCTTAAGTGAAATTGGGAAATCTCGTCAAGGATTTCTTGGACATTTCCGGTACATTACATAAGAACCCTTTTGCAGTCAGCTGAAAGCGGTAGCATTAATAATCAATCCATACAATGCAATCCTTGATTAATTTAATAATGATTAAATAAACGCTCAATCAAATGTGTGTAACAAATCTTTGCAAAAATAAATGCTTTACATTAAAGACATGACATTTTCCTTTTAGTTTGTCACATTCACATCCTGCTGAAAGTTACAAAGAGAAACGACAAATACATACATATAATGTATTTTGGTTCCTTTCGTAACTTTTTTTGTTTTCGTCATCCTCGATTTACTTAAGAATCAAGGTCAACTAAAGTAGTCCAAGTCAGGCTTAGCTCTTTTATCCATTTTTGCCCGTTACGTAATATCATAAGACAGTGAAAGTAAAATAAAGATGTATATCTACAGTGCTGAAACGTAATTCTTATCTTATTCATAACATTCATTGAAGCTCATCAAAAATGAAGAATCATGCCTTTTCTCAAAAGGGTGGCTCTTGATGAAGAATGGAAACACAATTTGATAAAAATAATAGTAAATTTTATCCTTACATAACATCGTTATATTTATATAAATAGGTACATAAATTCTTACACGCGTTCATATTTCATGTTTGCATTCCTCAGCCTTTTATAAAAAATAGAATTCTTCTTATCACGACTGTAACTGCAAAGCGCATTAAGTTGATGGTAATAGCTAATGCTTTTGTGTATTCGTAACTGGCTTTCTCTCTCCCCATTACTGTAACTCTATTCATTACATAATGGTGTCTTTTACCACAACAATACTATATTCTGATTGCGTAAAACAGCATAAAAGAGTAAAAAGGGAAAGTAAAAGACGAGCGTTTGTTTGAGCCATTAGTGGACCTAAACACATAATAAGTATATGTTCATACATGTACACAAACTCACAGTGGAAGAAGCACGGAAAAGGACACACACGAGCCAACCCGCACACACACATATCGCATCTCTTAATTAAAGCGGGGCGGTGGTGGTAGAGTTGAGAAGCCCATAGGATTTCAACTTCAAGCAAAAAAGCAAAAGGAAGATGAACAAGTAGAAAAGCATAAATACGCTTAGGTATGTGTACACATATATAAATATACACCCATTTTGAGACATCATACTGGTAGACACACACGAGTGCGTTTTCTCCCTTTCGTTCTTGTCCCAAGAAAAAAATTAAGCCCTTCTTGGATTCACTCTCTACTTTCACTTGCTTAATCCTGTCACTTTTTCCAAAAGAGAAAATGAAAACCTCCCAAGGCAAAAAAGCTGAAAACATGTACTGCAGCAATGCTATTAAATATATGTATAAGACGACGATAATGGTATGGCAGGTATGTATATTGTAGGTTTCGTATTTTGTGCTATGTGAGAAGTTGTATACACACACCTTTATATACCTATATTCATCAAATATACTTGAGTGAGTATAACTATTATAAATATATCTACTCTGCCAGCTAAAGGAAATGCAATCGGCTTATCTTTGCAAGGAAAAAAGGAAAGAAAAAACTATGCACGTTGAATGGCAAAGTCCAAGTCAAGTGCAGTCGCGATGATATTAAAAGCAGAAAGGAATAAAACCTGTCGCGTGTTGGTTTTCGGTGGAAATGGTGAAAGGAGTGAGAAGGAGAAAGAAGCAACAGACTGCTTTCAATGGGCATACACACTACACGGTTATTTTCTGCTACGGAGAAAATATATACCTAAATATAACAGGCAGATACATATTGGGACTGTGAATACATGGAGAAAAGTGAGAAGGGAGAAACGAGACGAGTGGAAAATAAACCAAAGATAAAAAAATAGTAGAAAATGAGACAAGGAATCTTTCTATTGGTGTCATTCTTTTGATATCTACATGTTCCCGGGTACACTTTCATATTATACCTTTGTCAAGTAGGCTCGTGATTCCGAGAAAAAGATTTCTGTTTCTGACACTGAATGGTACACTAACTGATCTATGATGGTGTGTTTCTAAATCACACCACCAATCTTAAAGGGTGAGAAGATGCAACTGACTTTTTACACATTCTTTTTAGTTTTCCAGTGATTTTTTTTATTTTTCAGGCAGTCGTGGGAATTATTGAATTAATATGCAAAAATTTGTTCTTCTGGTGGGATTAATCTGAAATAAGGAAATTTAATATTGTAAATATGAGATTAGAAATTGTTCTCTTATCATTTTGAAATGTTTTCTGTTTTCTACAAAACCATTCTTGCTTGGTTAATGTTTCGGTACAAAGTAAAACTTTTTCATTTATAAAAATTCCCACAACACTTGTGCCATTCTTGGGAATGTTTCTTTTGACGAAATATAAATAAATATTCATAAGTCAAGGAAAATGATACTAATAGTAGGTACGAATATGAATGTTATTGCAGCTTATATTAATCTATATACAACAGTAGAGGTAAACGCTATTTTATAACATTTAGTAGTTTATTTATTTTCTATTTTAGAACGAGTTTTCTCCCCAACTATTGTTGGAATTGGAAACTACTAAAGTGATGTAAGCACAATAAATGCCACAGAAACAGCACCAGGTACAAAATTCTGGGATAGTAGGTACAGTTCACAATTAAGTACAACATAAGTAATTAGTATTACAACTGCAATAGACTAATTTGATCCAGGAAATCCAAAAATCTGGGTTGCCAATTTCCCATATGCCAACAATATGCATAAAACATGCGTAATATAGAATTGTTCAAGAGCAACTTTCAAATCTTAGTAGTGCAATTTTTCCATTTTTAAGATATGGACCCTTTTTTCAGTTTAATTTCATGTCAGTAGAATATTACGCAAGTATTTTATCACTAAACTAGCATGAATGGCATTGGCCACAATGCAAACCAAAGTATAGTCTATGGCAGCTTAACCTAATTTCGTCTATCTCAATAAATCATTTCACGGCTTCAAGACAGCTTTTGTTACACAAAAGCAAATATAAGGTGTCATGTAGCATGTAGTTTTTGCGCATTGAGCTTACACTATTTACTATTCTTAATGTTGTATGTGGAAACTATATACATAAATACATATCTCAGCCTGACTTTCGACATAACAAAACTTCGTTTTCACTCAAATGCCCCTTAAGCTTAAAAAGTAGGTTTGTGGTTTTGAGCGTGCATTCGTCCTACTGCCTACCTTGTCTCAAGCAGGATTTTCTTTCTTTTTTTTGCATTTTTATTCACTCGGAAATTCTATATTCTACACTTATTCACAAGCATACACCTACACAAAAAAGTGAATAAACTGTAATACTATTAGTGAGAAAGATTTTGTCCGTGTCTGTGTCGAGTCCAAATATGGAAAACTTTGGGGGAAAGTAGGCAAAAACAACAAAACTTGCGTGTCCTTCCATAACGTCTGGTCATGTAATTTATACAAAAAATACCCGAAGCTGTTCTTCCATAATAAATGCGCATGTTTACTCAAATCCAAAACATACATGCATATATGGTTTGGAAAGCAACAGTCTCACCTCACTTTTTACTTTTCTCCGTATCGGTTCTGCTGACTTGGTTGAAACGTTAATGAAAACGAAAGAAAGGGAAAAATAGGAAAATATATAAAAGTTTCTCAACTCACTACTTTTCTTTACCTCTTCCCAATTTTACTTTTCTTACTCCTGTGTTGGATCACAACATACTGTTTTGATGGTGGTTCAGCGGTCCCAGCAACAAAACAAGAAGACAAAAAATAGAAAGGGTAAAGTAGTGAAAGAATCAAGCGGAGGGAAAAATGTAAGTGGATATTATGAAAAACATAACAGCATGCATGCAACTCTGCACGCTCAGAAAGTTTTCTTATAATATATTATTATTATTAAGGTAACCTGTCTGCTTTTATTTCATACAATGTTGAATTTTTCCTTTCTTTCCTCCGTTTTCACAAAGTCTGCTAAGAAGAGTTAATACACAAATAATATGAATTCATGTTAGCTATCTTATCTCCTTACTTTGACCTGCTCATTCACCATGAAAATCTTGCCTGTCTACGAAACACGAAGATGCTCTCTTTCTCCACATTTCTATACTATGTTTTATTCTCACGGCTTGTTAAAAATAGGAGATTGTTAAAACGTATCCACATGTACTGACGATGAAAGGCAGGGAACAAAATCTATAAGAAGGACGAAATGGAAGATGAGAAATTGCTGAATCCTTCTTTAGCCTTTCCATCTTCAAGTTGTTTTTGTTTTTTGTATATACCGAGTTTTCTTTCGAGGATGAGAAAATGCGTTGCGAAGTTTTTTCTCTCTCTTGAATAATGTTCACCTTGATTCGTTTGATGTATGCATTCACTCACTTTTTCACTCATTTTTCCTCCTTTTCACTTGCAGACATTCGCACTTTCTTCGCATATTCACGCAGTAACAGCCGCTGAGCTACGTACTGTTTTGTTATTCGGGAAATTAAAGTGGGAAAAACAAAATGGAAGGGGTTTTGATAGATATCATATAACAGAACAAGCTGCAATCGTGCAGCTATAGCCTACATATATAGAGAATAAACATAACTATATAGTTGTAAGATTACATAAAGTAGAAAGGTATAAGTTGTAAGTTAGGAAAACGCAAGCTGTCAGAACACTGTAAAATAAGTGTACGTATATCACGAGTAAGGAGTGTTGCAGATTTTTGGATTACAGTGGAACGAGACGTTAGCTGTTATTTTGGCTGTGATGTGTGAGAAAGTACCCAAGTCATTAATCCTAATTCATCAAAAACTTCTACTTCAGGGAACATTACTCTTTAAGCGAGAAGAGAAAGGAGAAAAAGTCGTGACGATGAAGAAAAAAGTATAAGCAAGGCAACATGCATAAAATGTTGAAAGCAGGAGCGGTAGCAACATAAGCATTGGAAAAAGTAGATGAATGAATATTATTCAAAGTTGCCAGAAAGAGTGCTCTTGGTGGTGGTGTTTTTAACTTATTTTATACATCTATAGTTGCTCCCGAGGCCATGTATGTAACCATAAGGCATTTTGAAAAGTATAAGGTGACAAAAGAGTTTCTGCTGGAGGTAAAATGTGTTCGGTGTGTTGAGACTGTGATTAGGAGAGCTGGTGTACTTCTTATTCTTGCATCGGAAAAGTTAAAAACGCACGAACGAACGGCGAATAAGGGTTTTCTGAGGTGACGTTGGTTAAGATTGGCTAGGATGGACACATGATATATTTATGTAAAAACATATTTAAAAATATAGAGCATATTACGCTAGGCTGCTGAGAAGTTTCTTCCACTTGAAAGTTTAGTTAGACTTGTGGCTCGTTTGATTTGTCACGGAATATTTTTACCTGGAAAACTCCTGCTCATTGGCAAATGCACGGCAACATTTCTTCATTCAAATATATGTACCTAGTATCTAGGTACGTCATTCCGTAAGAATTTTCTACGCAAGTAACAAGGTGACTCTTTGTCAAGTGAATGCATCTCAGATCTAGATAAAAACAGATGAGAAAAAGGAGGAGAAAATGGAATGCTTTCCTTTCACGAGAATTATATTTGTATAATTTGTTACAGAAAATGGAACATGTGTACAAAATGCCTAAATCATGAACCACTGTTGTGTAGGTGTGTGCATGCGACCATGGTCTAACTTAAACATTAAAAGGTAGTGTACTGACTGTTGCTTTCTGCATGCCAGCTTAATTTTGGTTCTTTAACTTTGACTTGTCCTAACCCCAACCATGAACATTTTACAAGGACATTTCACCACATACTCGCTGATTAACTTGCCACACCGCACAAAAGCACAAAATGGTTATAGTTTATAGATTCCATGCATGTATATATAACCCGGGTTTATGGGAAAGTTGACTTTATTCTTCAGTATCAAATCTTTTGATAATTTTCCATTTTTATTTACTCAGCAACTTGGAAAGGATTGTATAGTATGCTGTGTAACACGGAAATTATACCTTTAGACATTTTGTTGACTTTATCAACATTTCTCTTGACTGTCTCTCGTATTACTGTAGAATAGTGGAAACTAATGTCAAAAGTCATCTGGCAACTTTTAAATTAGTATCCGTTCATAATGTTTGTCTCTCGTATTACTGTAGAATAGTGGAAACTAATGTCAAAAGTCATCTGGTAACTTTTAAATTAGTATCCGTTCATAATGTAATTTGAAAACTTTGGAGATGTAGAGGTCATTAGACTGTGTCCTTGAGAGAAGAAAACAAGGAATTACATTCGTTTCGTGACTCCTGTTATTTCTGCCTACTGCCTAAAACTGCTGGTGTCCATAAACTTATGTGTATCTCTAACAATTTTTAATGAATGAATGCACCACTGATGAAGTTAGACGCGATCTTGAGGAGGAAAAATGTTATGGGTATTGCGGGGTAAATGAACGGTATTATTTTCATACAAACGCCTTTGACAAATATTTTTAAAAAGATTACCATAAGCAATGAAATTAACAATAAATTTCGGATTTTTACATTTATGCGTTGTAACTTGAGTAATACAGATTATATGGATAACAAAACAACACGTTCCATTAATGTTGGCATCTGTGTGTTGCATACCTCTATAGTAGACAGCAAAACTAAATAAATACATTAAAACCAAAATACACAGTTCGTGAATTAATTTTCAAACATAAAAATCATATTTTTGTTATGTTGATAGATATTAAACAGAAATTACAATTTGGCGTTACAAAGTTTTGCAGGTATCGTTGGTGTTCCATGGGAGTGAAGTGGGATCGAGGAATTAATACGGTTACTCTTGGACTTATTGCTTGACCTGCACTGTTAAGTCATTTCTGTGAAAGACACTTATGTTTGCGCTGTAAAATATTTATTATTTAATATTATAAATGATTGATGTGGAGTAGAAATTCAAAGTATGACCCTTACTTTTACCATTATCATAAAATATCACAATCATAAAAGACACATTATAATATTCTTGCCCAAACCAATTACTTACCTACCGAAATATCATCACTCTCTCGAGAAAATCATTAATTTTGTTCATGGAAAAATGTACGATGAAAATACTACCTTAATAAATTTTCAATACCACAAAAATTGCCTGTTTACTTTCCAGTAAAACTTTGTGCATGGAATTTCTAAAAATGACATTTTAGTGTAAGTTCACAGATACACATTTATCCATGTTGAAAAAACAGCGAAAAAATATATTTATAAGTAACAAAACATAATAATGACATGGCGTTCTTTGTGCCGCTGCTGGGCACGCTTTCTTTAATCCTGTTGGT
>JAHZMV010002173.1:0-21654 GCA_027743765.1 Coecobrya sp. COE2 | reverse complement strand
CTTGCACGTTGTCTTCAGGGTCAATTTCCTGCTTTAACCCTTGACGTTTAACAGTCCCAAGGATGATCCTGTAATGAATAACATTTCCAATTTACTAATTTTTAAATGCTTTGAAAATAGATATCTTATGCAAAAAGCTTCATAAAATTATTCTTACAGTTTGCCCCACATTCCAATCGAGTAATTAACCTAGTAAAACAAAAACAAAAGTAATTATGATTAGAACAGGAGAAAAGATAGTTAGTTTCACAAAGAAATAGTAATAAAACTAATTAAGTGTCAATTACCAAATCCAAAGTCTTATCGGTAGGGTTAATGGCAGCACTGTTAAAAATGGCTACGGTAGATAACTCTACATCTCGGGGTAGGGATAGCTCAGAGGAATCCATCATTTGCGTTGCTTCTTGACAGTAAAAAAGCCTGACAAACCTCTCCAATCAATCAAATGACTGCCCTTCTTAATTAACACAGATTTAACTTAACTGACAAATAATTATGCTAACTAACTAAACTAACAACAACTCAAGCGAAACAAATCTAAAAACTGTCTACAAAGCAGCCAGAATAGTCATCTGATCTACCGCATTCTGTCTCCCGTCGTTTCTGCCTTTCATTCGCGCAAACACGCGCCACCCCCTCGCCATACGCCAGGGATTTTGGAGGTACTTAAAGCACCAGCAATAATCCTCGCTTATCATTTCGGATAAGCAGGCTTCAAATTGAAAACTTCTTATTTGTGTGAAACTGGATATAAGTATGTGTAGCTACATCATTTCAAGGGAAAATCTAACGTGTAAATAATACTACTATATAACGTTACATGTAATTCTTTACGGATTAACAAAAAAAGTTAAACCTACCTCACCCTTAACCATCCTTGTACAAAATAAACTTTAAAAAGTGATTAAACCTTGATTAAAAACCGTTTTGGCCAGAATTGACCCTGAGCCGTGACCTGCCTGTTTCATAGTGCCTTGTTGAATGCTTGACAAATGGGGTAAAATGAGATTGTCCTTCCATCTTTTCCCATATTTTAGTAAAAGATCTGTAATGCTCACTCATGCTGTTATTGATTTTTACCACGTACATTTTTCATTTTCCATCACATTTACATTTTGTCAAGGTGTCAGCTTCAATATAATTTGACAATCAGAAGGAAACACAAGATTCTTGTCAGGAATAAAATAACATGTCATTTAAGCTTCTACGAACGAGCCTAAGTTCTGCATTTTTTTGTAAGAATGTATCAGCTATCGTGATGCTAGCTATAATATTATACTTTCTCATGACTCTCATGACTTGAGCCAGGCTTTTTTACTCTTGACTTTTGATACGTACTACTTGTCTATGTCAAATTCGGTAAGCATTTTTTTTGCATGCAACTTGCAACACTAAATGGCAAGATTGCATATTATTTGCATCGGTTTAGTATAAATCCTTGTTAGTTTTCTCATTCAGGTTTCAGTTGTGCTCTGGCCAGCTCTCTGTGAACACATCCGCAATCCCAAATCACAACGATTTTCGACTAGCAGGATAAAATAAAGTGACTTGGTTTTAATAAGTAGTAAGTATAAAGTTTGTATATCCATCAGTTTTTGTCCACTGTGAAAAGTTATATAGGTAACCCTACCATTGGCATTTACTACACCAGTGTAAAGCTCAAACTCAACATTATATATCAAGGTAAACATTTTTGTAGACATTTTTTGTAGCGCATGTAAATGCAAATTTTTTGCACAAATATAAAAATATATAAGAGGATGTAGGCTTAAATTCTGTTGTTTGAAAAAAAACTAGATATGTTATCGCCAGATTGAAATGGCTTTGTTTCCAGTCCATCTAGTTTAGTTTAAAAATCATAACGAAACGGTTAACAATTGCGAAATATTTGAAACCTGATATTAGTGATTAATGACCAATAAATTTACATTAAAACAAAGTATGTATGTCATTTTTATCAATGAAGGCAGTTGATACACAACACTGCACTCTAAAAAATATATACATTCACATGCAGCCTGAATAATAATACTATGAATACATACAATACAAAAAAAACCGAAAATTCCACATGCAATGCTTGCAGTCTCCTGGAAAGAAGATCAAAACGAGCTTTCTCTTTCCTTTTCTGGACAAAATATAGCCAGCAGCATGCGCTGCTGCTACACTCCTTTTGTTCCAAAAATAGACTTTTGTAGGATAGCGTAAAAGCTGTAGACAACTTCCTTCCTTATGCGATATTCTGTAGAAATCTCCAGTCGATGCTTTCACTCGCTCTTGTAGAATGCATAGCAGGTTGTTTCGGGATAAAAAATATCGTCGTACGCGTACATATGCAGTAAATGTTGTTTGCTGGCAGAACTCACAGCATGCAATAAACTAGAATGAAATCATATTACTGTTCCATCGTGTACATATATACGTACACATATTTATATTTCTCCCATATTGCTTTGTACCAGAGTGCGGTACCGGTGAAAGCAGTGATCAAATAACTTGATTTTTAAAACAGTATTTTTATTCATTTTCTTCCAGTTTTCTGGGACCGATGTGTGACTTATTTGTTTGAAAGTAGGATTGGAAAGCAGTAAATTCTTTGTCTACGGGATACTATTTAAAATTTAACTGTCCATTATTGTTTTACGAAATTGTTGGTGAAAGTTAAATATTTAAAACAAATAATTTCTGAAACATTCTGTGAGCGTTTATTAACTAAAATAAAGGAAGGAAAGAGGAAACTAAAATACTGAAAGTGATAATACTAGTAGATAATTTTACATATAATAAATCATTTCGCCAAACACAAAACACGAAATAGTATTGTTACAACTGTAATTGTGTTGAAGAAAGCAGAAATCTTCTGCTAACCGACAAGCACACTGGACACTTTACTTCTTTCCAGACGTTCCTTTTACTATCACCATAATCGTCCGCACCACCATCGGATTCAGTCGTCCTTCCCTCTAGTCAAGATAAGGAACAAAGTCATGGCTGATATTGGTAAGTTTAATTTGTACTAAATGAAACAGTAGCTACCGTTACATTCCTAATGTTATATTGCTTTTACACAATTTGACATAATTCGAATAAAAAAAATATGCGTACTAACAAAACGAGGGAATTGTAATTTATAAAAACTGCTTTCAACCGGCTCATTGAAGCCATTTACTCACTTTCTTAAATTGACAATTTTCCATTCTTCTCTTGCAACATATTTAAATACTTACCTAAATATTCATATTTAAAAACGCTAGATGATAACATATACTGGGTTAACCAACTTATAATTTTCATTCGAAGGACACTATAGGAAGATCAACGTAAGTAGTCTACCTATATTAACACTGCATTGAGAACTTTAGTCTCAATTTATTTTACGATATACTTAGTAAGGTAAATACGTAATATATACATAGTCATATCGTCATGTCATGAATTTGCAAACTATCCCATTTAATCTGTATAGGACCTTGTGTTGCACAGTATATAGCTTAGGCATTTAACATTTTATTGTGCGTCTGTCCTTCAGAAATATATACACATATTGCACAGCAAACTCAATTGCGGGTAACGGAAAAGAAAGTGGAGGTTTTTGTTATTCTGAAAGCATGGTTTGCTACATTCATTTTTTCATTAGGCGATTTCTTGCGTCACGTGCTGTAGAATGACTAATGACATTGGTGAAAAAATTTCTTCATTGGAAACTTTTCCTTTCTCTAATGGAATCGATACCAGTATTTGTTCCAACAAACAAACTCTCTTGCGTATTAGTTGTTACTTTGCTAGTTGGACATATTTTGACGGATTAGTCGTTCATTCATAATGATGTGAAATTGCAAAACAATTTCGATCCCGCACTAATTGAATATATGTATTGAGTGCAAGATTTCTAAGAATATGAAAAATAAATGTATGTGTGTATTTGAATTCGACCCACTGACCTGATAACATATTATACGCCTACTAAACCGTTGTGGGTTTTAAAAATTCCTTTTCGTATCTTTTATAACAAAGATTCTTATATTATTATCAATATTTCGCATACATACCGAGTCGGTATTACCGACTACAATAGTAATAGGATCAGTAGAATGGATGGATTTTTAAATTAGACATAAAGCAACTGAAAATAATGCCGATGTTCCAGTTGAAGAATCTCTAGATAATATCATATTTGCAAAGTAAAAAGTATCAGACATGACGTTGCCAATTTTTAAGTTTCTAATTTTTTTTACATAGTGTCTAATTTCACGCTTCTACTTATTAGATTAGAGACGTATGGTTTAGTAAGTGGTTTGTATTTATTTATCTACAAGTGTAGTACTAATCCATTGCATAGTATGTTGAAGCTACATAATTGGAAAGTTAAAAACATGTTTACTCCTTGGCAGTGCTTATGTAAGAGCACTGAATAGAAGCATTAAAGCGTTAAAAACGAAAACAGTTTGTTTTTTCAAGAGAAGTGAATTTAGGGCAATCGGATCAAAGTCGTAGTAGTAGTGTGCTGCTTGTGCACTTGGCATCAAATGACTAAAAATGGGTTGTGCTATATAGTTGCATTCTTATCGTTTACAAACCCTGCATTCCTCAATAAAATTCGTGTTCCAATTTTTAAAGGGCCTTGTGAGTTGTGGGCTGTACACAAATTTCAGAATGCATACAAGCAAACAGACAACGAAAGACATATTACGAAATTTCTTTTCATAGTTTGAATCTTTATGATAAAAAGTGACTTTGTTTAAAAAGCATTGGTAAAACATTACTATTTACACTATATATATTGGAGGCTAATTACCTAAATATTGTTTTATAAGGAATGTCATAAACTCGAAATGCGTTCATTTTCTTTCCAGACGTGATGAATCGCCCTTGGCTATTCAATAAGCCACCTGGAATGTGCCCTAGCCCAAAACTGGACACAATCGGTGTAGGAGTTTCGCCTTTGATGACCTCTTCCAGACCTAGTGCTTCCATGATGACTGGTGGCACAACACCCGGACTTTCAGTGTAAGAATATATTGCATCTTGACAAGTAGTTGAGCTTGAGTATTCTTGCATTACATATTTCGCCCGTATGTTCATCAAGGCATATAGTCCTGACTGGCTTCCATGATCTTTTTTCTATTTCATATCTCCAAAGATTTTGCAGTTTTACCATTGCTCATTGCCTTAGTTCAATGATCAGTCACTATACTGAAATTAATGACAATATGTAATATTCTGTGATATATAGCGTAACAAGTGTATTGCTTTGAATATTTCCGTACAGAGAAATAGCAGATACTTTTTTGCTCTAGATAAACAAATTACATGCCTATTCACTACATTTAGCATTTTAGCTAACTTCTACATCCCATCAATCCATCTGCATTTCAATCTTTAAAAACAACTTTGCACCCAACTCGTTTTCTTTGGCATTTCCGACTCTTTGCAGTATTTATCCACTTTAAAAGTTAAACCGTATACATAGGTATATTTCCAACAATCTTATCAAGAAGTATTCTTTGAATCACGTGTCGCGAATATTTATTCTGCGTCGTAGCCTTATTGATCTTATTTCATGTATTCAATAGGTGCTTGTACAATTAATTAACTTGCATGAAAGATTCAGGCACGATTCGTCTATTTATAATGTGTCCTTGTTTCTTTCTCGTGTTCTACAGTTACATAAAAGCTGTATGTACAGCTTTAAGAACATCAAGAGCTCGAAAACAAAATATTTAACTCATCAACATTTGCTATCCTTTTCGCTAAAAATTCTAGCATTCTTTTAAAATGAGTCGTTTTTTTTCTTTTAAAAAATTGTAAAAGCCATGCCCAAGTTAGATTAGTTGCATTTTACATTATCTTCCAAAGTTAAGCCAGCATGTGACCATCTTGTGTGAACGTGCATCGCGTTTCATCAAAGCGTTGCCCATAAATAGCTGAATTTTTATGATATATTTTGGCCGTTTTCCAACGCTGAAAGCTTTACAGAACAGCACTACCAAACTATACACTTTTGGTTCAGTATCATCAAGCAGAGCAGCAAGGATTTTGCTTAGTCATGCAGAAAGAATGTGAATCTTTTCACTTTAATGGTGGTGGTGGTGCCTGAATATTATGTTTTTTACAAACTACGTAATGGGCTCGATGAATAAAAACAAGCAGCAGTGACTCACATAACGCCCTTATTTTCCCGGCTTCCCTGATATTTGCCGAATTTTTTCATGTACCTAGTTTATACATATTATTGTTAGTTGGTCATATATATTCTCTGCAAACCCTCTCGAGACAAGTTTTCTGCTTTGCTATCTTTTTTCGTTAAAAATACAAAATGCCTTTCTAAGCTGTCACGTGGAACTACTACTTTTCTCAGAAAATAGTACCACTATTTATTTGTCGTCTTTTATAAATCTTGACGTACACTGTAGGTAATGATGGAATTGGATGATGTAATGTGATGTTTTGCTCTTCCTGTGATGGATATATGTAATGAATGTTTATATTTGATGTTCACCAAAGTTCTAAATATATTTGCGATTGTTTCCTAACCAAATCCTTTTTCCTTTTTTATTTTTCAGACACGGAACGGGTTTGGATATAATGAGTCAGATAAATGAAATCTGTGAAGGATTGTACCTTAGTTCAGCGAGAGCAATCAAAGCGACGAAACTTCGAGAGTTGGGAATTACAACTATCATCAATGTAACTATCGAGCTTCCAACGCTTCCTTGGGATAAGGTATGTGATATATTTCAATTTTTGCGTTTTATCAAATAATTAGTAAGCAAGCAGAATTATTGCATCAACCAAAATTAGTGAATGATTACTGACCGCTGAGCAAAAGGGATGATAAAGTATTTTCAAAATTTTACTAAATATTCTTTATTTACTGATTGCTTGTTACTGCTTCTATAACCGAGCATTGAAATATGCTGCTCTACACGTCACGATAAGGCATTGTAACACAAACATTGATTAATAATGGTACAATCAGACCAATGAATACCATAATATCGATCGATTGCACTTTCATTGTCACTGTTTTCCATTTGAGTAGGTATTTCATTGTCTATAGGTTANTGCTGCTCTACACGTCACGATAAGGCATTGTAACACAAACATTGATTAATAATGGTACAATCAGACCAATGAATACCATAATATCGATCGATTGCACTTTCATTGTCACTGTTTTCCATTTGAGTAGGTATTTCATTGTCTATAGGTTAAGTCGACCTGCATATAACACAAAACGATTTGACATGCTAGCTGTACCGTCAGTGATCATGATCACTTTCTTTTGGCCATGGCCAAACAGATTAATGCGAGACTTTCTCCCATTACCAAACAACGCACGAGGTTCATTACTCGCACGTGGTTGGCACAGATTTTGATACTGCGACGATGAGGACATGTCATGCGCAGTTTATGTTCAATTACTGACTGTGGAAACCTCTATTTCCTTAAAGTATTTGTTTTTATATGTAATTTAAGGTAGAAATAGCATTTGCTGGTCTCTCACAAGTAAACACGACATACCTACTTATGTACATCAAGTAAAATGACTAAAAACAAGTGTATTATGAATATTAACTCAATTTACTGACTCACACAGCGCAGCGTGAATTCCATCATCAGTTTCAAGAATCTCAGAGAATATTTATGCGCATTATTTACCGTAAACATAGTTTACCCGGGTAAATATTTTGGTCAGAGGCCAGAAAGTGCTGCTTCCACTACGTATATAAATACATACGAGATGAATTAGTATTAGAAGTATCGTAATAATAGAACAAAAAAATGGTTTATAAAACTGATATGCAAAGTGCGCGTGTACTAAATGGTTACTCCAATACAGTGGTATATATCAACTCGAACATCAAAACAGTGGTTTTGGCTAACGCCATGCGCATTCCATTGAAGCTACATAAAACATTATCAGGATCATATCAAGCAACCAGGCGACCCACTTGATTTCCTGACGTTTTGGATTCTCATTTGTGTACATAATACTTTATTGCATCTTTCCTCTCATCATAATTTAAACTTGGTTGATGTTGATAGCTCATCGATTTATTGAGTTCAAAAATTAAGTTGTTGAAACTTATGTATGAAGTGACAGGAATTTTTAGTCTCAATTCAAAGCATCTACCAATATAATATTGTCCTTGTTTATGAGTCAACCAAACTGTGTACACAGTACACATCACGTAAATACATACGTCACTCATGTCACTTCTATCGTCTATCGATATTTTAACGGTGGCGTTATAAAAAGCATGACATTCTTGTCTGTCGCCTTCACTCCTCGGTCTATTGCGTCGCCACGACTAAGGGACACACAGTTCATTTTTGATTAGCGTGCATGTCTAATGACTCATTTTAAATGAATATAAGGAGTATTGTGAATATCAGCTTGCGATTTATTTACCACAATTGTCACACACGCGCAAACTCATTTTAGAATTTCGGAGTTAACTCCTTCGCCCTCTCATTGCAAGGATATCCTCCATTATAAAGTAGATGAAGTTTGAAGTTGGTATTTCATGTTCCAAAATCGCATTCCTTTTGTACTGTGAAAAGCAGTAAAGCTGCTTCAGAGTTCGAATTACACTTTGGTTTTTCTATCTTGGATATAAAGCAAAGTATGCCATGTGGTTTGGTCTTGTCCTTGTCCGTCCATCTATATCTACTTTTGCATTTGGCTTCTGTCGTTGTCGGGTGATGGTTTTTCTTAGCTGTATTATGTTTTTCCTTATCACATATCTGCATACATGCCGTACCTACATCGATATCACTATAAATATATTTTATGATAGAATGCTTTCTTAATAGTATTTAAACATATTATTTATTTTATTTCACTTGCACAACTTGCATTACATTACCATTACAGTCTTTCAAAATGTCATTGGAGAATAAAAACTTTTGACATGCTACTAAAGAGGCGTGGCTTTTCACATCGAATGTAATTTTATCGTTTCGGTGTGGTTGCAAAAAACCGAGTTGGTTTTGCCTGACGTTGCAGAATCAGAACTCAACAAACGTGCTCGCAAAATAACATGTTGACAGTGACAAAAAAAATTCTAGGATTTCATTTCATCCATCCTCTATAGACAGAAAAATGGCAAATAGTTATACTGTCAGATTGCATTTCAAAAGAGAAATATATGTTGCTAGAAAAGAGGAGATTCATCATGTCACATTAGAATGACTCATGTTATGTTGGGGGAGGATGACGAAAGTATGTACATATATGCCAAAAGTTGATTGTGTCAGGAGTGCACAGTACTTGCAAAAATGCGGTATGCGCTGAACCGTTGCTGTTGCACGCGAAGTAAAAATCCTCGACGAGTTTAAACTTTAAAATTGGTTAAATAGAATTAGGAACATATTATTCGTCTATCTTATCAATCGCATTCTTACTTATCACGTTCCTTTTTACTATTGGAAATGAAAGTATATGTAGGAGCATGTATGTACATATATGTGTTTGGGTTGGAAGTTGGAATGTATGTCGATTTGCTGTTATTTAGCGTTTAGATGAGTGAGGAAACCCGTGGTGAATGTTCATGCCATATGCTTGCCATAAACCAAGTTTGTTTGGTGCCTTACTTATGCAATGCATAATTTTTTACCGTTTCAATTATTCTATCATGTAAGGTTTGTATACAAAAATCTGCATCTTTTTATTTTTACGATGTGATGTGTGATATCAACGGAGGAAGCGAATCATCTACTTAATATATTCCGGAATCTGTTGGGAAATCTCCCAAATTCCTTCTTGAAAGTTGAATGGTCGTCTTGTCATCATGCTTTTTTTTATTTGATGTTATTGCAAAAATGTATGCGGTTAGTCAGCGTCAACACTTGCGACCCACTGAAGCATGCTTAAAATATTTCATGAGGCTGCTGCATTGCCTCGCCCGTCATTTTATGGCTTCATCATCAAAAATGACACGAAGATTTTTTTGTAAATAATATTAATTTGTAAACAAACTTACTGAGACCGATGCCTGGTTTTTTACCAACTAAAGTAGGCAACCTAACCTAGTAATATTATGTGTATTCTTTCTGCATATCACATAGACAGAGACAGATAACAAACAACCCTTCCGCATCACCGTAATGTATAAATGACCTCTGCTCATTGCTCGAATTACTACTAATATTCGAATTTAACAAAATATTCAAGAAAATAGTTTTACTGTACATATATGCATCCCTTACGTACATATTATTATATTGTTGTTAATATCCTATTCTTACAAAATTCACTATACCTCTTTAAAGTATTGCTTCTTCTTTTCGTATAATTTTTTCATGGTTCAGATACTATTTTTCACCGGTGAAAGCCCCATTAATTCCTTTAACAAAGAACTTCGGCTAACGATATAGAACAGATCCTACCCGAGTTTTGTTGTTCTATCTTTCTACCTCACTCTCAACATTTGAACACCCGATGTCTTCATTAATTTGGGTAACACTTCAACTGACACACGTCACGTCATGGAGAAGGACGTAGCATTTTTATCATGAAAAGATTGATCAATGAACCGCTCACACGCATATTGCCTAAATTAACAGATTTTGGACAAATATAAATGAGGTTCTAAATGGAACATTTATACAATATATTATACATAACGTCAACATGTTTACGTAGGTTTATTTATATAAGTGGGTTATTATTTTGGATGCACGACAAGCATTCCAGTGTGGTGACGGAAACTAAAAGTCTTTGTACTGCGGCCCGTAAAAATATCTTTACTCCAACGTTAATACTTACTCACCTTTGGGGTGCTCTACTTTTCTCAAATGACGAAACCCAAAGTTCTTCTGGAAGTTTGTCTTGAATGTAGTGGGGAATCATCATAGACTAGGGAGCAGGGGTACATTCCAATGTCTTTGGTGTGCTATCAAGTTTCATTCATTCTTTCATTGAGTCATTTCAGTTCTTATTTTTACGGTGCATAATGTGGGGTCGACAATAATAGTCTTGACAAGAAAAGATATAAAGAGAATAGAAAAGGAATCAAGCCAAGAATGGCAATGGATATCATTGCTTATATCACTAACACTATTACCTATATACTTTTAATACTATATGCATTCTATTATGTTTAAGTGTTTATTGCAAATTGCACCTATATACATGCATACATGTACAGTATATCTGTATCTTTAATTAAATCTTTGAATCGAAACTTTGCATGTTATCAATAGTATGGCACTCCTTGTGAAATTAGACGATTGTCGGTTTGTTTTTCTCCTTTTCAGAATTGGTAAATGTTTTCCAATGCCAGTTTTGAAAATCTAAGACGTTAGGTGATCCAGAAAGGCTATTGAACTTTGAATGCCTACACACATTTCCTATAATTATTTTGAGATTGCTTGTGCGTATTTATCTATATATGTTTATGGGCTTTGTCTTGTTTGACACGAAAATAGAAACAACCCAAAAGGAGTAATTTCATTATGCGCATGTGTAAATGCAGTGCAACATAGTTTGATGTTGTTTACAAATTCACCATTCACCATTTTGATGTCCAAAAGACGATGAACCGTTGAATGAATTTTAAAATACGCTGGCATATGCTATGCTACGAAGAGTACTATTTTACTTGCGCCATAAAGAAATATAGTACCTATGAAATTGAGTATTGGAATGATGATGAAATTGAATCGGTGAAGGAGGGCGGATATATTTTTGTATCAAGTAGTATAATTTTTTATTTGTTTTATTGACAGATTGAATCAGTAAAAATCAACATTGAGGATTCCCCATTCGCAAACCTCGGTCAATACTTTGACAGAGCTGCTGACAAAATTGAGGAAGTGAGGAGATACGGAGGAAATGTACTGGTACATTGCGTTGCTGGTGTCTCCCGATCTGCATCTTTGTGTATAGCTTACCTCATGAAGTACAAGCGGATGTCTCTGCGCAAGGCGTACCAACATGTAAAGGTATGTACCTAACTTTTTGAAATTTTGAACCTAGGTTCATGTTTTTATTCAAAAATGAACTATATTTTTATCAATGCATATATTTTTGTTACAACAACGTTACAAAATTGTACATATTACATATTCTGTGCTTAAAAGTTTCCACATAAACATTGATAGTTGATTTTCAGACTTTTTAGTCATTGCAAAATGCTCATATCATAATGTTATGCATTGAAAATTCAAAACCGAGTATCGTTTAGCCCCAAGATCTAAACCGCTGTGGCTAAGGACTTTTTGGTTTTGTTGACAGGAGGCAATTATTTGCAATCGACTAATTAGCAAGGCTACGTTGCATATTATTTGAAAATTTTATTTTCATTTATTTTCTTAATGACCTCTGTACCTCTTATGTGACGTGAGGTGTTAACGCGATCTTGAACTGCACTGCTTCGCGTAAGCTAATGAGACATTTTATATTATTGTTAGTTAGGAATTGTACCTTTCTACAAGTTCAAAATGAGTTAAATTTTCACTTCGAGATTTTACGTTTAATAAATATTTGACGTTATCAAGAATTTGGTCCTCGAATTGACTTTTTACGACACTCTTGACTTCTCTTTCAAACTTTTAATTTATGATAGTTCCAAGGAGCCATTTATACGTCATGCTAAACGTAAATATAAATATGCAATGTACTAAAATTATGTTATGCGTACATATAATTGAATGTTATGCAATGCCCGTGTTGTTCTCGGTGTCTGGGAATGTGTTTATATAATGCGTGTAAGTACTTACAGAAAATCAAATATAAATAAGACTTTTGGCAGTTGGTCTATAGGTATATTCTAGATAAAGCTGAAAGGAGTAAAGCTAGCTTGAGATATTAAACAGCAAAGCTCCGTCTACATTCTCAAGTAACCAGACCACAAACAAATAACATTTTATGTGCCAAGGGCGAAAATATTCGGTTTGCAGAGTCTGCCTGTTGTGTAGACAAAAATTTATGGTTAATATTCAAAAATCTGGCTAAAATGGGATACATATTGTAAAGAAGGTAAACAAACGGCAACATTTGAATGATATAGTCAAGACGGTTTTTGTGAACATAAAATTTAATGATAGACACTAATAGTAAGGCCATTTTAGTTTTGAACGAGAATTTTGCCCGGAGAGTGCTTTTACTTCATTCGTAAAAGTAAAAGTATACTAGAAAACTACATAGATAGGTCAAATGAGTAATTTGATATAGGCACAGTATAATGGCATAATATGCCCTCCACTGGCAACAAACCTATTTGCTAGTCGCACGCAGTCGGCAAACAGCAATAAAAATATAATTTGACAAAGTTTTAGTCAACAAATTGGAATAGAATGTAGCTCAACGTAAAAATGTGTGTATGCATAATGGACACACAGCAAGGTAGAAATTCACAACAGCAATAATTATCTCGGACTGTTTTCCCATTGCTTTTGAAACTTCTATATAATGATTAAAAAAATTTTTATTGCTTAGTATTTGCTTTAAGTATCAGTGCTAGCTTTCCATTGGACAACAATAAAATAGTAGAGCTGTCGTAGCCCGTAGCATAAGGAGAAATAAGAACGTTCGCTACTCTGTGTGGCAGTTTTGTTAATATCCCGAGTTACTTTTACTAGAGATGTTTAATTTTTCACAGTATACGTATAGACAGTATAAATAAATATATATTCCATTTTGAAGAATGTTTAATTAAATTAAAGGACACATTAGTACGGTGTCTCGAAGCATTGTTTTATAGGTATGTAGCTACAACCTACATGTATGTATCAATTCAGAAGTTATGTACCTATATAACGTGTAATATGTATATTTCTTGGCTAGAGAAATATTTATTGTTTTCTTACTACATTCTGTTAGGCTAAATTACAGCTAGTCTTTACTTGTTTGCCAGTACTACGAATTTTGACAGTTATGATAATGATAATCGTTGCACTAACACTTTTTAACGGCATGTGTTTAGCGTGACAGCTGCCAAAATTGTTTGTTGTGTTCCGACATTCAGCAAATAGTAGTGTTCTGTTATATCTAAAAGAAAACTTAAACATCACAATAATATGTAATAAGCTTTAGTCAAGAAACTTTTGATCCGACCCTATACGTGTATATCGTTCAAACGAGCCATTTGGGAGCAAAATTCCAAATAGTCGCAAAATATTTCATTCATCCACCTTCTGGTATACTTTCTGTTTCCTTCCTGGTAGCATATTATTGCTTTATTGTGAATTTCGCATTACAGATATTTTTTCTAATAAATATGCTATATGCATTATCGTAGTTCCGACCGTCACTGCACTGCTCATTGTGACAGCCGTATTCGCCCATTAAATTTCTCACGAACTAGTTAGAACACAGCACATGTTCTGCAAATCAAATAGGTTTTACCTTCTTTCGACCAAAGTGATACCGACCGATTACTGATACCACATACAAACAAATATATTGTTCGCTCAAAATTTAAATGATTACTATTATATACCTATATACAGGGCATTCCAGACTATTCTTTACCAATAAGTTTCACTGTTGAAACAATAGACCTCGTTCCTTCCCGTTATTCGTTAGGTTTCAAATTCTTTAGGTAGCTGTAGAAAAAGTATCTGTCAACAGCAATAAATTGTAATAAAATTATAGGGCATTAATTTTTAATGAATAGGTAGGTAGACAATTTCGACAACAAACTTTGCAGTTTACAGCTGCTGAATTACACATTACAGAGGGAAAGCACAATAATATATACTATCACGTATAAAGAATATTTAGATTTTGACGATTTTATAGTTGAAAGTGAGGACGACAGAAGATAATATCTACTACGGCTTCTGTGTGCAATAGCAATATTGGGATGAAAAAGAAATTAACTTTCCTTTAATGGCTGCGCTTAAACATGATAAGTACATTATCATATATGCTTGCATTACATTGCCATAATATCTGCATTGTATATGTTTTCAAATTCAAGGTATATTCCAACTTGTATTCTATTTAGTTTATGCGTTTCATTTGGCCACCTAACAAGGCTAACGGTAAAAATTTCATCTACCGAACAATGCACGCCCTTTGCATATAGGCAGTCATATTTCACACTTGGTGTATGTATATTGTACAGCATAACCAGTGCATTCTTTGAGAAAATGGGAAAGAGACATGGGAAAAGTGCAAAAGAAAGGGAAACTACTATAATATGTATGTAACCTGCGGGAACAAGCAGTTGTTTCAAATTACGGCAAACACTGAAAGTGGCGCATTGACGTAGTTTTAAGATTCAAAATTACCTGTGTGGTATGCGTGGTGTTTTGATAGCCATTTCAAGTCATGCAGGTATCTGCCCGCGTCATATTGTGATCATGATCATCAACATTTATATAACCATCATTTCAGGAGAAACAATTTTTTTTGCTCGATATTGCTTGGTCACTTAATCTCAGCAAATACCATTTTACAATAGTTCTGTGTTGTGACGCTGGGAAAGTAATAATGCCTCTCATTTTTACACTGTCTACCTTATCCTTGTGTAAAAAGGAAAATTACTTTTCTTCTAGCTTATTTCAATAACCCGTAATTGCGATTCATGTCATACTACATATTACTACATAATTCAGAGAATGTGGATTCTAATAATAATACTTGTTGTGAGTTCTATTTTAGGCACAATACATAATATCATAAATAACAGTGTTGTCATAAAAGGCATGCCATGCCATTGTATTGAATATTATGCAGTGTTCAGTTCATTTATTCGTTGTCTTCTTCATAGAAAATATTTTCGTTGGAATACTTGGTGAAAGCTAGTTTTTCTAAAAGTAGACAAGGAATCAGATCATATCAGTGAAATTCTTAGACGCATATTTTGTATAGGTATTCGACACTCAAATCTTTGAAAGCAACACTAATTTACCTGAAAAAAAACTCATTCGTGTACAGATTTCGTTTAGGTAATGATAAAAATGCATACCTACATGTTATGAAGATTACATACATACATCTTCATTCTTTTGTTAAGCATTACACTAGATTATTTTCTCCAACGATTCAACATTACATGAATTGTACACACAGTTACACAGTGTAGCAAAAATACAAAAAGTAGAGAGTTGATTGCTGAGTGACAGGCGATTTTTGTTTTGCTTCACATATATTTTTGTTTGACTATCTAATCTCTGTCTCGTCTATAAAAACAAAAATAAAATAGTATTATGTATTTGTTATTTCTGTCATGGTTCTTGATGTTTAGAGGTTACTGTCAAGGATCTATGAAAGTCAGGGCTGTGATTCAACTTTTATCATGCTTTTAACAAAATAACACATTTAATTTAAAGGAGCATTCTGAGAACACTGATGAGTGAGTGAAATGAAACTAGAAGGTTTAATAAAATAGAAGAAAGGAAAACTCTAGCCCGTGGATATTGTTATATATATGCACATGGATCTATTATTAAGTTAAAATCATTACTGGCAAATGGCTTTTTTGAAGAATGTAGGATGCATAGCAGTTTTCAGATGGATTTACTCTGACAAAAACTCATGCCAAAAAGAAAGTTCAGGGTTACATGGACATAATAGGAAGAGTGAACGCAAAGTTTGTGCAATTACTGAAGCAATGAACACACTTCTGTATTTTTATGCATTGTACCATTTTTCCTCTACAGACACTTTTTTTCACTGTGTGGTAAGCTCAACATTTTCTCGTTTTTAAGAAATGAATCACAAGGTGCCTCCCTGTCCCAGTACGTTGTACACGAACATAAAAATAGACTATTACCTTCTCGCCGTACACAAATCAGTGCCTCAATCCCATTAGACTACGACGACAAAGACATGCTGTGGCTGTCATAAAACATCAATTTGTATTCGCCAGAACTTGGCAGTTGCGTTACACAACATTTACACAGGTAAATGGTAATGCATTATTGACCTCATGTGTGCTCATGGCTTTGTGTACGTTCACATCGTACAGTGTTACCGCTTCTTATATCAAAATGACATTAGTATGACAAATCCATATGCAAATTCTTGCATGCAAACATGATATATCAGTCATTTTTATAATACAGCGGAAAAACATAGTTGGTTAGTTGGTTCTCAACTTCAATGATGAACTAAATATACTACAGCATTAGTAATGTTTGCATAAACCAATGATATTTTTAGTGAGGTAGGTTTGGCGAATTGACTGTTTCACGCAATAGCAGCCTTCGTTTGTTCATACAATAAGATGAAACACTATGCCAAATTAATAGAAATGGAGAGAAAAAGAGACAAAATGTTTGTCAACCAATGCTGACAGGTAAAGGAGAAAGGGATGATGAATTAAGAATGCTTGCGAGTGAACGAGTTAGAATGTTGGGAATGTTAAGGAATACATGGAAATCATATTACAAGTAATTTTAGATACAATTTTTACTGTCGATTGCTAAAATGACTTTTGAGAGATCCTTATACAGAGGTTAAAGATAGGTCAAGCTCAAATTAGAATAATGGAGTCATAAAAATTATCGATAAAATGGTGATCACATATCACAATACAATGCCTCCGGTACCGAAATACACTGATTGATTGATTATGATAAGCAACTTTGTACTTGTCTAAAATGACTTTTGAGAGATCCTTATACAGAGGTTAAAGATAGGTCAAGCTCAAATTAGAATAATGGAGTCATACAAATTATCGATAAAATGGTGATCACATATCACAATACAATGCCTCCGGTACCGAAATACACTGATTGATTGATTATGATAAGCAACTTTGTACTTGCGATGGAGGTATGTAAGGAATGAAATGTTAGACTTCCTATCCTATTCCTTTTCCTATCGTTCGAATCGAATATCAAGCAACGACTGACTGCTGAAAAAACAGCATACCTAACAAATGGAAAATAATGGATTGACTTCTCTTTGGGAAAGCGTACAATAGTCAGTAATATTTTTAGTGAGCTGTTTGTTCAGTTTTTATGAGTTACATACCTACATCAATGTTTACTGCAGTCAACAATCTTTCTAAGAAAAGCATGACCCCATGAATCATAAGTATAAAATGAACTTGGCGTTTGAGTGCCATCGGATAGATCATTAGCAATTTTAGTGATGTTGAAATAAGTGCAAAAGTAAACAGGATAAAGACATTAAATTTTAAAGATGCTGGATGTTTCTTTTTATTACAGGCAAGGCGCCACGTGATTCGTCCCAATGTAGGATTCTTTCGTCAACTGGTAAGTAATAGTTTGCTAAATCTGAGCCGCCATATTTTTAGGATGAGTTCATCAATATCCATTACATTGAAATTGTTGAAAATAATGGGCCTATAAAATACAAATTGTATATTGTATATTGTTAGTACAAGCCCCTATTTCATTTTATTCGCTATAAGTGCCAAACAATAGTTTGTTTGTGGGGAACAATTTGTACCATGTTACAATTGACACAAGAAAAATTCTGTCTTGAATAACCGCGTTAATGTAATTATTAGTTATGATGTAGAATAATATATCATATTATCTCAATTTACAATTTATAATAATGAAATATGAGGGGCGTTAGAGAAAGGAAGTTGATACATTTTCTAAGGAAATACTTTAAATGTATAGGATTTCCATTTCAGTGGCTAGACATCGCATTAACCCTAACAATTTATCATTCCGATTCTAAAGAGAATTATTTCTTTCGGTGAAATATGAGTTTTTATTGTATTTTTATCGTTATCGTGTTCCTGTCTAAAAAAATCTGGCCGTTATGTAGAATATAAGCAGACATATGCCAATAAATTTTGCACGTGTATCCACTTTACTTTCATTGTTGTCTCTTTGTATTCTATTGTTATGCAGGTGGACTATGAGAATCGGCTTTTCGGTTCTTCCACGGTGAAAATGGTATGGAATGATGCGGCTGGAGGCTTTATTCCTGATCTCTATGAACCTGAATATAATAACACGCTCCTTTTCCTACAAAAGTATGGACTTCAGACTGGAAGACTAGGCCGATGCCCGCAGCAGCAAGAGCGCTACAGACGATAATGAACTCATCGTTTTGTGCTACAGTTAACTTGAGAAACAACGTAAAAATAAATGTAATATCTACAAGAATGCGATTTATAGGTAGGTGGAGGTGGGTGGCATTCTTTCCTTTGCGTGTGGAAAGATGCCAAAAATTGTAATAATAAAGCTGGAAAGATTTGCAAACACGCATCCTGTATACTATACGATTATGTACATACCCATCCCCCATCCTAACTTAATTTATGCAAAATAATATACCAAATGGATAGATTATCAGCAAAATCAAGTCACCTAGATAAACATATTTACACAAAACTACATACTTCATTATTATCCCTCTATTTTTAGCACATTATATTTTGATAAAAAATGTGTTTGGTATTTCTGTTGCAAGCCAATCACACAAAAGTCTAAGTCGTTAGCTTTCAAACAAGCATTGGTGTTATAATAGTCAATATTATCATGTTACATTATTTTATCACTTAAAGGTACTTCTATTATAAGGGAGAGGTAAACACAGAGATGATTTTTGTATATGCGATTGATAATTTATAAGACATGAAACTGAGATGTAGGTAATTTATGAACTAATATTACTGTAAGTTGTATTAGTATTTCCTATGTTATGTTAATTGTACTTACTTTGCGTAGATATATTTTGTATTCTTTCTGCTAACAATCTCGCTTTTGTTTAAAGAGAAAGTTTTCACCATCACCCATCACATCTATGTAAAGTAGTTTAGATTGCTGTCTATATCATATTACACACATTACAAAAGAAAAATATGTAGTTATCGGTTATCGTAGATTAGACGGGTATAACTACTACAATTTTAGACTATCACTATCATTAATTCTGGGGATTCGATCAATGAGTCAGCCATTCAAATTCCATTTCACTCCACTGCCTTTTCCCAACCGTGAAAAAAGATGGTGCATATATAATTTTCTCTGGAAAAGTCACTCTCTGATTCTTCTTGTAAACAACGAAAAGCTACTTTCTTTCATGCTTTGATTTCCCATAAAAATGTTCGCATACATGAAAGTGGAAAAGTCAATATTCCTAGGCGAAGGTTATTTTTTGATTGGGATGTATATAGTTTATAGCGTTTTTGTATTGCCGATGAGATGATAAAATATTATTAATCGTTTTGTGATTCACTTCTTGCTTTTATCTGTCTACGCACGATGTTCGAACTTTCTTTGCTTTTATCTATTCCTTTGTATGGTATTATACTGTAATGGACATTTACCGTTTCGGTAGCCTCTTGTTAAACTATTTAAATTCTGTGCGACTTATACCTTGTTTGTATTTCATTTCGTTGTGAAAAGAGATCGGGGACCAAATAAACTATTTTTGGAAGAAAATCAAAACGATAATTTGAACTATATTTCCTTCACTTGCATCGATATGACAAATTTTTCTCATAAATCATGTTCTCTGATGCTTATAAATATAAATTATAAATGCTCATTAATGATTACCATAAAATTTCATAAATACGTATTCCATGCTGATTTTTGGTTAATTTGCTTAATCTGGTGTTGACTTTCACTCACATCTTTTATATTGATAAATTCAACCTTTGAAGATGAATTATATACAAGAGCCTAAATCCAATTCAATTTTGGTAAGATTTTGGTAATATAATTATAAACAGTATTCCTGTTTACAAGGTGTAAATTACAATATGCTCATACGAAACGGAACTCTATTTTTTTATATGCGCACCTAAAAATTTGTTGCAATGCAAAGATTGAATAGCATAGCTATACAAAAATCAACAAAACTAGTCACATAAAATGTACATCAATGGTGAAATTAAAAATCCGCAAATGTCTATGAGTATAATATGCACTCTACTTTAATGCCTTTTGTCTACCGGAATTAATGCCAGCAGTTTGCCTGTCCTGCCCATCACCGAAAATTCGACACACATACCACATTCGTCGAATTTTGACTTTTTGCGTGGATGAATGACAGAATGAAGCTCACTAATTTTAATTCAGTTCACCGTAAAGTAAGTAATATATGGTACAATTAGACATGCAAATACATGTACTACTAATACATACCTTCGTTTATATACTACGTCATGCAAAAGGCCAATATATTTGTTATTTTAGTAATCTATGTGTACGCAAATAAACTCTCGACAATTATCACTTCACACATGAAATTCAAGATAATATTCAATCTGACAATACATACTTTTCCACGTGTAAATGGTCCTGGCATTATCAGTATAATTTGTAAAATCATATGCAATGAAGGTAGTCAATCTTTCAAAGTAAACTCTTACTACAACTTGGGTTGGTTACTTACAACTTGTAACTTACAAGTAATTTTATCTCCTCTGTCGTTATTAAAGGATTACCTTTATTATCAAGAAAATGGTTTTTATAGAATTAGCAACAGTGTTTGTGACACTCCTAGCTATCCTATTATTTCTAGCAAATAGACGTCCTAAGAACTATCCAAATGGTATGTAAAGACATACCTAGTCGTAATATATTCATATTTTATCATGTTGCCCCTTTATTAGTATTTCTCTAAAAGATTTTTTTTTTGTTTTTTACAATGACAATGGATGGTGAACAGGTCCCTTTATCTTCCCGTATGTAGGAAATCTACCACAAATTACTTGGCATTCTAAAGTTCTGAAATTACCACGTATGCTTTTATAC
>JAHZMV010002172.1:0-11317 GCA_027743765.1 Coecobrya sp. COE2 | reverse complement strand
GTGTTGTTGTCACAAGGAGATAACAAGGTTATATCCGGAAGTGTGCAAATTTTCTGCGGAGGGTGGAAGAGGCAGTTAAAGTAACCGTTATAATATATTATTGGACAGTTAGAGTGGAGGTTAAGCTGGAAGCGTGAGTAAACTGGGACCTCAAACGGGTATGTATTTCTTCTTGATTTGGCAGCTTGAATTGGTTTTGTTGTTAATGAAATATCCTTATGGTATGCATGTTTTATATAAATTTTGCTTGGATTTTGAATATTTTATTCTAAATGTTTGTATTTTCTTTCGCTTTGCTTTGATTTCAGCAGTGAACCAAAAAGGAGAGAAATTAAATTCTTGGAGAGAGAGAAGATTTGGAAGTGTCAAGTTAATTACGTTGTAAGAATAGTTCACATGTATGTACCTATTTGTAGTGAGATGTGTAAGATATAGTTTGAATTTATGGTATTATTTATGCGAATTGTAAATTTTTGTTTTGCTTAATTGTTGCAGCAGAATGACTAACTCGGAGATGTTATAAGCAAAACTCCATTGTTGTAATTAACTTGCTGGAAACCCCATCAGGCTGGAATGCACGCCACGAATAATTTAGCTTTACATCCAGGACCCGTAAAACTTCGAAATTGTATTTGCACTAGACAACCCCATAATAAGAATCAATGTAGTGTGACAGTTACAAGTTGTAGTGGATATTTAACTAATTTTGTAACTCATCTTTGTTCACCTTTGCTCTTCTACCAGCTCGATTATGCTTCTTGACTTGTGGGAGTGGTTCTTGCTTATTAATGATGGAATAGATCTGGTATATTCTAATTTGGCAAGTGGAACGTATCCGATACCACTTTCCTTTGTACTAGTGTTTCTTCTATTTGGACTGATAAGCATTTTTGCTTGGAGATCAACTGACATTCCGGACTTGCCGCCAGCACCCAGGCCGCCCTATGTCATTCAGATAATATCTGGACCTGGGTCTGGAGGTCTCCGTCAAACTATTTCTGATGTAAGATTGTTAAGCGGAGGAGCATTTTTTGATGGAAGTGAAATTCTAACTCGTTATCAGAACATCGCTAGAAATCAGGCTACAAATACTGATTCAAATGCACAGCCGTCTACCTCAGGAACAGCTTTGAATCGAAATGCTGGAGCAAGGAGTTCACTTGTCGATATCTCAGTGACAGGTCAAAATATCAGACGAAGAATCCCAGGACGATCATTGCTATTTGGGTTATTTCGTCGACCTAACGCTGTTGCGAGACCGGTGCCTGCGGTTTCTAACGCCATACGAGCCCAGTTGGGATCCTCTCCGAATTTGGTTGTGTACCACAGAGTTAACGTATATCATCATCATATTCATAGTCATCTTGGCCATAACAGCAGTACCCCACCACCGAATTCAACCAACAACGTCCCTTCTAATCAAAGCCAGGGTTCCACTGAATCTGGTTCCTCCACATCATCCTCTGTGCCTCAGTCATCAACAACTGCGATTGCTGCAAATTCGTCCCTGCAACCTGAATCAAGCTCAATTTCTTCAGAAACTAGTCGGTTACAAGAACAGAATAGAGTAACACAGAGCACAACTGATTCAAATTCGAGTGACAACGTTGACCATGCAGACGTAGATAACGGTGATACAACGGTTGATGATAGAGGTTCCTTTAGTGCCGTCCA
Source organism: Coecobrya sp. COE2 (assembly GCA_027743765.1). Taxonomy (NCBI): domain Eukaryota; kingdom Metazoa; phylum Arthropoda; class Collembola; order Entomobryomorpha; family Entomobryidae; genus Coecobrya; species Coecobrya sp. COE2. Next base: position 9,643 of record JAHZMV010002172.1, on the reverse strand, counting down.
TAATCAAAGTGAGGTTTCAGAAAACCTTCTACCAAACTCTAATTACGAAAGTTCCAATTTATCCACGACCGCTATGCCCGCTAGAAGTGGAGATGAATCAAGTCAATTAAGTGGTGATGACGTTTGCAGTGCCACCACTTTTTCCCACCACACCCCAGGAAGTACGAATGAGCCATCTCCTCCAACTGAGGACGATGTCCATTTTACAATCAAATTCCTTAATGACACCCAAATGGACGTTACTTCACAACTCAGTGAAAAAATTGCCGATTTTAAGAGGTAACCTTCTTTAACTATTCATTGTCATCCCAGGTCTCCTTCTAGCTACTTTCTGGTAATCTAACAATTTTCTGGTTTACAATCTGGTTTAATTTTTAATACTATACAGACGTCATTTTGCTACCGAAATGGCGGAAAACAAGACTGTCAGACTGATTTTCAACGGACGAGTTTTGGACAATGATAGCAAAACCTTAAGAGAGTTTGGAATCTTCGACCAGTGTGTCGTACACTGTTTAATAGTCAACAGACAACAAAACCAAGATCAGTCCCGTGGCCCTGGAATGCATGCCGCTGGAAGAAACAATGGAGGTCCTGCGGATGGAGCGCAAGGAAATGTGAGGCGAATGGTTGGACTTCCCGAACCTGGCATGTTTTTTGTTGCGTTTATCGGTATTTTCTTGGTATTCCTTTGGTTTATCTGTCTTCATTTTGGGCAACATTTGTTTACTCAAAGTGCTGTTGTATCATTAACCGTGCTGACTGCAATATTTCTTATTGGAATAGTCGCTTGCTACCTACCTTTACCAGCCAATTAATGGTACCAAAATGTCAAAAAACCTTTTCGTATGATTTATTTTCGTGTTGATTCTATTAAATATTGTAATGCTAAATGGTTGAAAATCAGAATATACGCCGTTTCTCAAGAAGCTAAAAATTGCATAAATGCAAGTGATAAATCCGATTTAAAAGCGCTCAAGCATATTGTTGATGGTTGAATAGAAATCTAAAAAAATCCATTGTTGTAACAAATCACTTTCAAGAATAAGTCTATTAATACAATGTATCCTTATTTTTTTGTCTTTAAATTTAAATGGGCGGCCGTGTCCCGGATTTCTTATTTCTACCTTTTTCGTTGTAGTTAGTGCAGATACATTTTGTATTATTTAAGTTCAGTTTGTGCTTGACGCACTGTGGATTTAATACTTATTTTTTGTATCTCTCGCTCTATCTAAAATATAAAGAAGTAACCTGAATCCTGCGTGATTCTATTTAAAGCTGGTATCGTAACTGTAACTTAATATTATTTTAATGATAAATTACGTTATAATGTTCACAGGTGGATTCTTTGCTGTCAATTTATAGGGTGAAAAGTATTAGTATTATATATAATTACTCGACCTACTTCACATACTAACTATCAACTGTTTATTCTTTTAAGTGTTATCAAATATGAAATTAGGTGGACCACTTAACATTTTTTCCGTTTCCTCTTATCTTGTACCTCCTGAAAGTAACTGAAAAAAGCTTACATAAAAATACCTACATGTTACGTGTAACCTAAAATTCCACAGATCAGATTACCTTTTATGTTCATGTTAATATTATCATCGTGAATTAGTGTCTTCAAGCAATTACTTTAAAAGAATATTGCCTTTCTATTACTTTAGTATTAGTTAATTTACATTTCCAATGGATATCAGCAATTCACCTTTGTTTGTCAATTTTCGTTGAAAATTAATCTTCTCTGTATCGTTCCAAGGCGGAGTAGCGCGCGCGTCTGTATGTTTCCAAAAATCTAAATGTTAGATTTTGGTATTAAATAATTTGTCAACTGATATTAGAATTTCTGTAGGTATATTACAACACAAGAGATTAACACCACAAAGGATATAGTCATTATAATTGCAAATCCAATCTAAGATCAGCAAAGGAGAATCAGTTACTCAAACTAGGTAACTACATAGGTACTAGGTTAATTTACGTTTTCTCGAGATCGTTATTTTTAAACTTGTTGCACTTCGATGGAGTAAAAATTGGAATTTGCGAATATCGCGATGGACATTAGTTTATGCATCTGAGAAACATTTTTTGTTTGAAGTTTCAACGGCAAATCATGCAGTTATATTATTCAGTAATTAGATCCTATCTACAATCTAATGTGCATGTCGTCATAAACTAAAATGTGTATCGCAACAGCCGAAACATAGTTTCATTGAATAAAAAATATTTTAAAAAAAGTATTGATGATGCGCTATGCAGAACACTTTAGTATGCACTTGAGTGATTTCTTATCAAACTAAACTATAATTTTATGTGAATGGAACTGTTCAAGGAAGTGAAATTCGTGACGAGTTTGTATACAACAACATCGCTAGGTAAAAACTAACTCGTCACATTTTGCCCGTTTGAGAGATTTGAAGAGAACAACCGTTAACCATTATGTACCTAGAATTAAGTAAAAGTTAATAAATTAAACTGTACATAAATTCGCATTACTACACGGCACTACTTGTATGCATGTTTGTTTGTTATATAATTAAGAAGAGTATACTATACATTTTATGTACGCAAAAAATAGGTATGTTTAACTTTAGAATTTTTGGTTAAGCAAATATTAATGCCTATGTTATTACGAAACGAAATGAAATTTAAAAAATAAAGTAAAATTTCCAAAAATGAATCTCTTTCAAAAAGTTTAATAGTGATTTTATGTTATTTTTTATTAATTCTTATAAGCTGAAAAAGAAATTTTTTCTTATGCCCACCGCTGAGGACATTATTAGCATATCCCATGAAAACCCAAGCGAAGAATGAAATATGAACAGTGTTTAATTAAAAAGTGTTAATAGTTGTAATAAATTTCATATAGTCTTTTATTTAAACTACTAAATCAATAATTTTGATAACAACTTAAATGCATAAATTACTATATTATTTGCTAATGCTAACCTTTTTAGCACGCGATCGATATAAGCTGTGTGCCAGTTTTATTACTTGTCGAGTAATTAATTTTAAATATTAGATTAGGTAAATATATTTCTGAAAACTGATTCTACACAGTTTTTTTATTCTGAAAAGTGTACTGTGACTTAAAGAACCAAACGTTCACAGTTTAATTTCCTTCGTCAGTTCATATAGCATTTTTCACGCATAATGGTCTACGGCGTAACAAATGTTTAGCAGTGATTACATAGGATGTAGGTACTACAACTAGTTGTGAGAAAATGAAAAAATCTACACAATAATGGTTTTTGAAAGTACGCCATTGCACATGCGCATGCATCATTCTTATGGTTTAATTCTTAAATATTTACTAGTTAAGACTTACATATCTTTGCAATTTATCTTTGGCGATAACGAATGTTATTATTAAAAGTTTTTAGGGGCTGGGACTAGGTACAAACATTTTTAACGAAACAACGATTTTCGCAGTCTCCTCAAAAAATATTGCAAAGAATTGCGATTTCAAATTGATATTTTAATTGTAGTAGTACAATAATTTAATATATAGAATATTTATTTTTAAAACAGATTTCAAGACTGAAACAAATGAACATTCACGTTTTTAGCGTGAAAGCCTCCACGATTTAATTTTTACTTATAAATAGAATATTTTCATAAGATTTCAGCAGTGCCGCTGTATGAATACCTAATTTTTAGCGGTGTTCATGATGAAGAAAATCTTAAAACGTAACTTGTCCTATTTTAAGTAATCCTGCTTAATTTCACAATCACTGAGCATGCTTTTTCTTCGCATATCTTATCTGCAACGAGAAATTATTAAGCAGGAGTAACATCACAGTGTAATTAAATTTATTTAAAGTGAAAGATGTAAAACTCAAAAACTTCTGAATATTATTATTTTTTGTAACTTTTTGTAGTAGTAGTAGTACATAGACAACAACATCTTCAGATTCCAATTCGAAATCATCTGTATAATATAATATAGTGTTTTAAATTAACAAATATATTTAGTAAAGAAAAAATAGAACCTTCTTAAGGAGGCACAAAAATGTCCTGAAGCAAACTCAGTTCTTATCCTTATCTTTTGTTGAAAATTACATAACGACTCAACGTAAAACCATCTCCGACTTGCTCACAAAAGTACTTAATTTAACAACTCTGCTGACACACCATTATATCCTATGCCATAAAAACCTTGACCTTTACACGATATATTTAGATTATCAAATAAATATATTGTATCTATAATAGTTTATACTTATTTCTCACGTGAATAGCATTGAAATATAACTTATTACCACTACATTATTTGATGTAGATGTGCTGATTAGCGATCAAGAATGATTGGTCGATTCCTTAAATCTTTGGGTAGGATTTTCTACTTCATAATATGAATGATGCCTATATCACGTTATAGCGCTAATATATCTACGCTGTTTTTGATTCCTGCCTCGTCCCTTTCACCACAACTGGCCGATTTCTTAAGGTGCCTTTCCTTTTCTTGCTTGTCTGAAATTACAAAGTTAAATAAAACATTATCTCTCTTCAAAGTCCCACATAATTTAGGGAATAGCCTATACTTTTTTAAGTTTCTTTTGTTACCTTCTTGGTCAACGATGCCTTAGTCTTAATTTGTCTGGCGCTTCTGGGAATTCTGGGTCTATTGAATTCATGTGGTTTCTTCACTCGATAGATGCGAACCAACCAATGTTCTGATGTGTATGCCTCCTCCAAGTAGGTTAACTCAATATTTTTATTTCCGATTACTGAATTTCTTGTTCTGTCAAAACCGGTGTAGCCTCCAATCTGAGTCAAGGATAAATAAAGATTAACATTTAAAATTTTGATGCAAGAAAATTTGAAAACCGTTTAAAGAAAAAAGAGGAGAAAACTTACCCTAACGTCCCCAAATCGATAGTACGACAATTTATACATCAGGCAATTCAACATGGTTTGTGACGCTTCTTCATCGACTCGGTATTCTCCCTTTGCGGTGAAATAATCTGCTTCCTATAAGTCAAGTCAAATTAAGGTACAGTAAGGAACAAATTATGATGTCCCGATATGTACTCAGTGGCAAGATTCTCTATTTTATTTACCCTAATGTCCTGTGGGTGCTCTCCCTCGGCAATACGAACCATCCAAAGGAATTTGTTTATATCATCTCCAGAATAACCGATCAATCCTCCAAAAATCACCAAAACATAATCAACATCTAAGCTGGTCATGATCTCGTATGCTTTTGGCTCTGTGCTGGACATTGCTTTTCCAACCTATTTCATAAAGAAATTAATAAAAAGTTAAAAAGGCACAATATAATGTTGATGTTACATCATTTCAATTTGGAGTAGCATCTCATACCAGAGCAATGTGACTATTATTCCACGTGTTGTTATCCACCAATGTCGTCCGATTACCCATTCCCGCTATCTGATAACCATAATCCCACCAGGACATAATCCTCGCATTTTCATCGGTGTTTTGCCATAACCAAAAATATGCTTCCCGGAAATCATCTAGAATTTGCCTGAAAGTATAAAATATAAACACTTTTTAAAGCAAACCGTAATTATAATTATAACAAGGAGAAAAGATTGCAGCAAATAGCATCACTTCAATCTCACCTTCCACTTTGATCGTACGTAGCCAGCACCACGCTGGGACTTGAGTAGGCATTCGAAGTAACCCAAGTACAATGGACAGCAAACAAAAGTAGAATGAATAATACTGCGATCAAAACAATGATTCTAAGGTTTCCACCAATTGAATTTTCATCCTTGTTTTGTTCGTGCGGCATTTTGCGAACTTTCCCAGCCTATTCAATACACAAAACACAACATAAGATTTTAATAATAAAAATGAATTGTATGAAGACTGCCACTAGAAATAGAACAATAAAAATTAACCTGGATTACAACAAACTTTAGTAATCTTACCTCGTCATACAGATTGTCATTCCTTGAAGCTTGGTCAGTTTTGGGATTATCATCATCCTTGAGGTACAACTCAAACAGTGATGAGAATGCAATTGCACTCAGGACGCAAACACAAGGTGTTAGGGTTAGAATAAGACGAACCATCACTCCAGCAAAGTATGACGCGAACAAGGCATATAAAACAACTACACAAAACGGGTTAAACAGAAAATTATTATTAATCAAATATTAAATTACCTATTACTTCAAACTAGTATTTCGAAACTTGAAGCAATTGGAAACTTACTGTACTCATAAACCTTTGCAAATATTTTAAGAAGGCCACGGCATTCAGAAGGACGAAGACACCTACAAAAGATAACGATATTGGAAATTTTGTTTCTAAAATACGTATCAACAAAAAATATTATAGAAAGCGAACCTGCAGACGCCATGTGTTCACTTGTACGGACTGGCTGGAACCCCACGAAAGGTATTTGCATGCTAAGTATTAAGCCTAAAATGAAGAAAGTTGTGTATGCAGTGTATATCCTATGTGAAAAACGGCCCATGAGTAAAAGAACAAAGACATGCAGTGGGATTAAATTGATGATGAACACGTATCCACCCCATGCAGACACCTGAAAATAATAACGATAATTAAAGTTTGCGTCAATGTGTCATGCATACAAAAGATACACACAAAATAGATAATAAGACATGCATTTTTACCATATAAAAGTACGACAATGATGTGGCCACGGCCCAAGAAATAGACCCAGTCTTTACAGATTTCACCCAAAAGAAATACGTCAACTGTAAGGCAAAAATGGCAATCCCCTCATTATCATAAGAACCTGCTACAGACCGACTGATGTACCCAGGAACAATACTGAAATAAATAATAATAAATAATTACATCAATTTCATAATACTTTAGTGTGTAATTTTGTTCTCTAACCTTCGCCTTCCATTTTGTTTCCAACCCATATATGCTCAATAAATGAACTGAATAACTTACCTAATGAATCCAGCTGCGAACAATCCAGCGCCAGGAGACCATATTTCTTTTGTTAAAAAATATGTTGCAATAGCTGTCAGGCCACTACAGAGAGAAAATTATAAGAATAGAACATGTGTAAGAATAACACAAACAGTGAAACAGTCTCATTGATCTCAAATCTTAATTAGTCAAAGTACCTAAAGACAGGAGCAAGAAACACGCAAATGTCTCTGATGTGAACTGGAATGTTGAGCAATGAGAGTACATAATGTATGGAGCCGGATGTTATCATGAGCCCCGGATACACCGTTCCACCAACAATACGCCCCAAGGGATACCATGCCCGATCGTCGAACCAATTTAAGAATTTGTAAAAATCATGTTCTACCATATACGCGGTGGCACGATAATTAAACCTATAAAAGAAAAAGTAAAGGACAGTTAGTAAATTTTTCGCTCAGATCATAAATGAACCAATGATAATCATTTTGAAAATTTGAGTACTCACCAAGGATCAAACTCGTGAATAATGCTTTCAAAACGGATCACAGAAAATAATCGAGATAAAAATCCAGTTATCCAAGCTATGGCTAATACAGCAAACGTGATTAAGCTTAGAGATCCTACATATTTGGTATTGATCCCATTGGCACCAGTTCCTCCCTTTGACGAGACATGATTATTAGAAGAGGAGACAGCCGCCTTCTTGCTGTCTTTACTAGCCGTCCCTGTTCCGGGTGCCATTTTAAATTTTCTTGGAATGGAAAGCAATCAAGGTAACAATGCAATTTTTGGGCTAAAAAAGCCCCCTACAAAGTATCTTCCCAACTCAAGACTACAATGGACGTAGTCTTCCTCCCTCTCCAACGACGGTGCGGCTAACTTCTATAGAACTTACTGTGCAAATCTGAAATCAAAGCAATCAAAATCCAAAACATTAGACATATCCAAATACAAAATCAAGTAAACGTGTTGTATAATGGAAAGGACAGTAATGTTAAACTAACAATTATACTGCATTCTGTACTAATTTATTTCTCATTGTTAACATGAAAATGATGAAAAAGACCGGAAACCGGCACAAGTTTTACTCTACATTAACTAAATCATAGCTAACATGTGACAAAGAGATATGAATCGATTCAACTTTCAAAATACATTTACCCAGCTATAATTAAACCGTAAAGGGTTAAAATCAACCCCTAAACATCAAATGAAAATCACAACCAGATGGCAAATCATATACTAACTAACCAACCGGACCGCAATGGATCAATATGCAAAAAAATGCCCAAAAAATCAAGAAAAATACATTACAAAGACATTTCCACCTCTCACACCCATTTCAAAAAGTTAATTACCTTTTAATCAATGTTTAATCTCACTAAAGTATTTAAAATCCAAAAACTCAAATCTCCAGCATTTTCCACTTTCCTTCCAATTTTACTTTAAAAACTCACACACCTCCTTCCCCACCAAAGTCCTGTCACACACACCGCACACTCGTGCAACGTGTTTAATTACTCAAAATTAACTACACCTTAACTATTACACCTCCCTCAAGTGTCCAAACAATTCCCCACAAACAAGCCGGGTTACACAAAAAATCCCAGTCAACTTAATTACACACAACAAATTGATTTTTAGGCCATACAACAAATCATTCCCTTCCACCGTCACCGTACAACACACTCTCCGCAGAAAAATATGGACAGCTAAAGATTTTCAGATGCAAAATGTTTCATTTGGCCAATAATTTTGACATCTTCACACTTTACACATCATTTCATACCTATCCAACAATTCCAAAACTTCCAACAGCAGCACCTCTGCTGCTACTCCTCGCATTAGACAAAACAGTAGAGTAACGAGACGAGTGTCCTGTGCAATCCCAAAATCCACATACGTGTTTTTTTCTCATTTGGTTTTGCTCGCTCGGCCAAAAACTTAACCCTTTTTTACCTCTCGTCCGCAGCTTTTGCATAAGTAAAAGGAGTGAGATATATTATTGGAGTGATAATCATGAAAAATGGGTTATGTGAATAGACAAGAGAAATGTATGTATTTCCAGAGGAGAGTATATAATGGAGCGCATGAGAGTAGGCGACGCAAGAGAGATTTTTTTTGAGAGTTGACAGGTGACCAAATGAAGTAAAGCAGGTAAGGCCAGTTGGAGCTCCGCGAGCTTTCAAAAGCCGCAATATTTTTTTTTCTCCAGCTTTAAAAAGCTAAGCTGTATTGCAAGAGCAGAGGAATAGGAGTAGGAGGAGAGGTGTAAAGGAATTTTTCTGGTGAGGTGAATGCAGATGGGAAACGGTAGATGGCAAAAGGAATATAATGTTTGGCATGAAAAAAACTTCGTTTGGCTTGTTTGCATGATTGCAAGAAGGAAAATGAGTTTTTGCTGCAGCGTTTATGAATTTTTGAGATGAAGATTTAAAAGCAAGTTTAATGAAGGAGCTGAATGGATTGGGTTAATAAAATGACCTGTTAGAGAAGGCACGAATTTCTCAGGGTATAAGTTAGCCAGTAGTCATAATCATTTTTTTTTAAACTTTTTTCTATAACAATTTGAGAGAAAATTGCTGGTAAAAGGTTGGTAACTGCAAGTGGAAGGATCGCTTGTAAAACATAATTAAAGTACTTGGCTGGATTATCCAATGGTTAAGTCATTAGTCCTTTTTACTAAAAAGGTTTTAGCCCTTTCCATGGAATGTCTTACAGTGCCCCATTTATTACAAGTTAAGTATGCATAAAT
>JAHZMV010002171.1:0-19758 GCA_027743765.1 Coecobrya sp. COE2 | reverse complement strand
TAGACTTGACTGTGTGTGTGGGTATGTACGTTTTGTGCATCTCAGAGTGGCTTTTCTCTTTTCCATTTTTTACTTCTCTCACAGGAACAGTTTTAAAAAGAGGCAAAAGATGTTTTTAGGCAAAATAGTTAGCAAGCGGGCATCCTATCGTACAATACAGGCCTGTAATGTATACACATATTATACCTTACCTACGAACGAGTAAGGGAGAAAGCAGTGGTTATGTATTCAAAGTTTGCTTTTTTTGTATAATGTTTACTCTATCATATTCACTGATTGTTTATAAGAGCATTTTTATAATACACACTCTAATTTTTGCGTCTACATATTAAACATGTGCGGTAGTGAATACATTACTAACTGATATACTGATATGCAGCTATGTATATGTGTAATTCATTCAATATTATAACCATACTACATTGCTGATAAACGCATCTCTTTCGTTATATCTTAAGACCATGCGTACACACAGAGAGGCTTTTTATGTGGAGAAATAATGACACGAGCCTGGAAGTTAGGACGGAGATATGTATAGGAAATGAACGGAACGCAACTGCACACAAGTTTTAAGATAAAGAGTGGAATAAAAGTATAACGAAGAGAGAGGCACATGACATACGGATACATACAAATACATAAAATTGTATGTAGTATATACGTATATATAGTAGATAACGAATACTGACAGGAGTGAAAACCCTGTCTTCTTTTCTTTTTAGTGGTGCTGCTGCTGCTCTTCTGTTGTAGTATTGTTGTTGCTGGGCCGTTCTGAGTATTCTTGCTGCCTCTTTCTCCCTCTCTTTCTCTCCTTGCTGGTAAGTACCACAAGCCGTGTTCAAGTTTCTTCTTTGTGTGTACTTTCATTTGTATGGTGGAAGCTGATATACGTATGCATTATGCTTAAATCAAGTATGTACTTTTTTATGTAACCTAATACTTGCAAGTATGCATATAAGATAATATATACATGCGTATGTGCACACTACTCTATATAGGTGCATATCGATGCATGGATACACCGAGTGGAAAGGGAAAATGAAGAAAGCATGCGAGGTTTGTATTAATGCACGTTTCATTCTTTCTCTCTCCTTCCCAACCCATCTTATCCCAGCTATGCATTAGTTGGTTCTTGCTGTCACAAAGAAAATACGAGCATTTTCAGACGCCAAAATATACATATACTTGTATACTGGATGGATTGTGTATATACTCATTCATATTCTTATAGCTTTATGTTAGTACAATATACGTACAACGTACATAATACTATAATTCTCATATATGTAGATATACATACTTTGCCTTTTCTCCGTTTACCCTATTACATCCACCAACAATGATTTTGGTTCAAAGCAGAGAAGATAGAAAACGACTGCTGCTGGTAGGTAAACTTCAATATATATATATACGGTTGAATAGTGGAGCTATATTTTTATCCGGTTTGAACGCGGTGCGGTGTGGTATTCCCGTAAAAGCATCAGGGTTTCACTGCTGCCGCTCTTACTACATTGCTGCTTCTGTTTTGTTGGTAATGCAATTCTCTACATGTGAAAGGTTGATGCTTTCTCTTTGTAGTAGTCCTGCTGGCAGTGGCAAAGAACTCGCTGTTGTTGAACGCTACGTTGGAGTTTGATAAATATCTAGCAACTGAATGTTGTATGTGTAGTAGTAAGTAGTAAAAACTTAGCTGTATACCACTCACAGCTGTATAACATAGCAGAACACAGCAGGCATTGCAGTGCAATGGCACCACGGATAAGTAAGTAGCGATGTTTCCGTAAGATCGTAATAGGCAGTAGTAGTCCCAGGCACCATTATCAAAGCAGGGGCAATGTCACACTGTACCAAGAAGGTTTCGTTAAGAGTTTTACATTTTGTATATTTGGTAACGGTCCCAACTCGCTATAGTACAACGCGGACATGTTTTAAACATCTAGAGTTAGAGGGAAACTTGCATCTCTTCAAATCAATGCTGGGTTTAGGACCACAGACAGAACAGCGCACTTTCTCTTTTGACACTTGTGTAGCAACGTTCGCATATGAACATATCAGGCGTCACGTTTATCCGTTGCCGACTTTATTTTCACGTATGCACGCGTTTCACATTTTATATCAAAGTAAAAACATTTTGTGTGTGGAGTCGGTACTAAAAATACAAAATATATGGATTATTATGGGTATATTTGCTTTAAATTTTTGACTGACATCCTTGAAGCCGTGTGGCTACTAGGCACAGGGTGAGATCCAGTCCATTATTTTTTCCGTAGCAGTAACGAGTTTACAAGAACTCTTTTTACCGTTGTCGTTATTTTGCCATGTTTTATATAAATAATATGTACACTATCGGATGCAAAGTATTTTGTACTTAAAAAGAATTATTAAACTTTAGGCAAGCAATACGTCAAGCAAAGTTGTGAGGATGGGGATGTGATAGGTGAAAGGAAAAGATGATGGATTTTGAGTTTGGTTGCTATTTCACCATTTCGTTTCCCTACTACCTTTTTTTGATAGATAGATATGTCAATTTGAAATATTAAATAATTTATCTTTAAAACATGTAGGTTGACAGAATTCAATGTAATATGTACCTGAGAATACGTNAATTTGAAATATTAAATAATTTATCTTTAAAACATGTAGGTTGACAGAATTCAATGTAATATGTACCTGAGAATACGTTATCTATAAATGTTTTCAGAGGAATGATACACGTGAATCATTCATTCAAATAATTTCTTTTGCATTTTTAGTGTCATTTAAATATTTTTCTCATTCAGTGAATGTAACTTCCCCTTCAAAAATAGATGTATTAAAGTGTGTTGAGGAAAGAGGAACTTTCTTTCAAAGAATTTCCTTGCTATTAAAACTTACGACGTGATGTGTATGTGTAACATGTACGCACATCAAGTGCAATGCACACACAAACAGAACATGCTCAGTAACAGTAACCATTATGCAGAAAACTTATCGTCGTAACTGATGAGCCCTTGTCAGAAGGAAAGCAGTAAAACTGAAACTGCTCTCTATTCACTGCAGCCAGCAACAAGAAAACGTCCCGACGTGGTGGAAACTCTAAAGTACACCGTTAATAGTAATAGTAAGTCAATACGTTTTATACCTGCTAGGTTTGTCTGAATTCCACCACCGGCAATGGATCAATGTACATCCAACAAAATCATGTGTAGTAGTAGTAAAAATTACTCTGTCAGAGTACGAGAGGTTATGTAAACTTGCAAATTGTGCCCAAGTATTATGTACCTATCTATACAGTACGCCGTGTCGACTTTCCACCAACCACCACCTACTTTCTTTCTTTATTCATTGGAGTAAACTTCATAGCTTTATGGAGTGTGCAATGTAATCGTGTGCGTGTCTACAATGTCTTCTCTTCTTCGTTTATAATACCAAGCAATCGACTCCCGCTGACTGAATTAGAAGGCAAGAAAAAAATTGGCTGTAGTATTTCGTATTGGACAAGCTTTGTTTAGAAGCGTTACTTACACTGTCAAAAATATGGTGACGTTGTCCTGCAAAATTGAATGGGCTTTTTACTGTTGAAAACGGGAAGAAAATACCAAAATGATTAACATAAATTACACCTAGTAAGCGAACCTTATTTATGTTATCCTTTCAATACGGTATACATAATACGAATAATAACGAACAAAATACAGTCCTCATATTTAATGACAACTAATCTCCTGTAAGGGATTATTTGTGGAAATAATGTGGTACCGAAATTGCTTTCACTATCTTACAAGGATGAGAATATTCCTGTATAGGGTATTATAACATAATATAGTAGTCGAAATGAAGAAGGCAACTCTTTTGTTAACAATATAGCGGAGTGAGCCGTCATTAAAAATACGACCCGCACGTTTGTCTGTATGTACAGCTTTTACCTAATTTTCTTTGGTAGAAAGTGCAAATTCGTGATGAATGTAAAAGCAAGTATCTCTCATCTCTCATTTATGCATTGTCCTTGTGTTAAAAGAAATCAATAGTAATAGTGTGATCTCACATTTCACCCTTCTATCTCCCAAACAGTTTGAATGACAGATCCATTTATTATAGCTTGGCAGAGAAAGAACACGTGTCAGCCTGGTTATCATTTCATTAATTGAAAATGGAAAAATACAATGGCTCACTCAGAGTCAACGGAAGAACAAGCGATGACAACTTTCGAGAAATAAAAAGGAACGAAAGTCATCATCATCCAGAATCTTTCAGTCTAGCAGTTTAAGCGTACAGCTTTTTAGCTTCTCCACACTACTATCTTTTTCACGTGCAAACTTGAAACCCATAATGCTGTATGGTGGTCCGTGATGTAAACGGACGAGTTCAGTTTTGATGGCTCGGGACGAGCGCACAACATACATTATATTTTTATAGGACGAAGGAGGACTGTTTTTAAATCTGCATCAATTTTCATTATACTGAAACTTCCACCCACGTACTTTATAGGATATAGAATTTATCGATGTTTTATAAATCACATATTTGGATCCTACAAGCGCCCTGTTTGTAACAACGTATTTGTGAGCACGAACTGAAACCTGATAACGCATAGGTATAACGAACACAAGGGTCAGCTCACAAGTCTGTCTGCTACTACCATTATGTACACATTATTAGCCTGTCGGCACTTTTCAAATGGGAAATTTAAATGACAGTCACGAACAAGTCCAAATGTCAACGACATTTCCTGTTGTTTTGCCTGCATTAGTACATTTCTAGGCTTCATGCTCCATCGTTCAAGATATCAACGGTCGTACATTTGACGATGGTTCTGTAATTGCCTCCAATTCATATGATGAAAGTTGACCACATGAGCCCTCACGGGTAGAAGAAAATAACATGAAATAATATTACTTTCACCACCACTGCTGTTGGTACACAACGCACAATTATTGTGGCCTTTCTTAATTACTAGACACAATAGCAAAAGTGCTACTGTAGAGGCTTTTATGAATATATTGACTGGGAACTTAAAACTGATATCTTCAAGCAGGAATGAAAAGACGTAAACCAACAGACAAATAACATGTATTGCGGAAGAAACATTTGAACTCATTTCCTTGATTCTGTCTTATAAAAAACATCATGCCAAGTGTTGAATTTGCTCTTAGTTTAGAATTATATAATGTGCGTGAAGAACAGAAGCGCTCATATCTTTGCACTTGAAGAGTAAAAGTAAAACACCAACAATGTGTCAATGTCACTCGTTCTCATTTGACATTCAAAGTACTGCAAAAGTAAGTATGAGAATGAGTTATAAATAACATGCGGCCAAACCACCAGGAGCTTTTAAGAAATTCAACCCTAGGTTTGTGGTGGCAAATATACATACCAACAACACAACAACAGCACGACACACAACAACACTAATGATGTACAAATTAATGTTGTGCAATTATGGACGAAATTAATCCTTTGGGACAAAGAAAACCGTGGAAAAGACAAACTGGAACGGAAGGATTGACTGAATCCTTAGAATTTTCTGGAGTAGAATGAAGTTGGCACAGAAAAAGGTTTTAAACAAAATTAGTAGGTTTAAATACTGTTGAAGAAATCAAGTACGGGTAAATTTTAACCTGAAGAAGTTGCTCTAATAATTTCTTTTTACATGTTGCGGATATACGTCTATCCATATGATTACTCAAAAATTACTTGACCAACTCGCTTTATCTTTTTAATTTTACTAATTTCGAATTAATGATTTGTCAGAACTGTGTATCTTATGAATAAGTCTAGTATTGACTCAACACACACCATATCAAACTTTTCAGTTCCATTTGACCTATCACAAAGTGAACATCTAATGACCACAAAATATCGATGCGCTTTGAAAGCAGCATATAGGTAGATAATACTTATAACTAAATCATAGCCCCTAACCATTTTATCTTTCCTCAAGTATAGTTAGTCAGGTAATTTTCTTATTTCTCCATTTTGCTTCATGTGATGTTTCTTTTTGTCACTCTGAAGAAATCCAATCACCATTATTTTATGAGGACATGAATTTTTCAACAAGCATGGAAGACAAGATAAAGTGAATTGAGTGAAAGTAGTCTGGTAAAAACTATATACCTACATACATAGCTCACAATCAGTTATATGTATCTTACTATTGATATGGATTTTCCAAAACCGCAATTATTATTATACACTCACACACGATGGACTTACTGTCAATCGTATACAGATGGCTCATGGCTCATAAACACAAAATGGGTCTTTCAATTTTATCTGTATAGAAATATGGATTAGTCGTTTTTATGAAGGCAGTAGAAAATTAACCATAGAGTAATACGTGACCTCAATTCTAACTTTTTTGCTACTTTAAACTGTTCTATATTTTCAAAAGATTGTGAATCCGTTTATGAATGTACAAAACATTTATATTTATACCATATTCCAATGCATATGCTTAACAAAGAAGAATTTGCATGTATACTATAACAAGAAAAAGAGGTAAAGGAAATTAACGGTAACGCTCATTGTACATGCTATAGAAAGGAAAGACTACTTTTGTGCAAGGAGTTAGCATTTTTACGAACTTTTAAAGTGAACTTGTTTCTTGCTGACTTCAACCGGGACATGCACACGCACCATGAAAAAAGATTTTGTTTTCTTGTGGTGTGATTGCTGTAGTAAATCTGAAATCTCATAAATTCTAACAATAAGTCATAACACACCTGTACACGGTGTCAAACTAGCTGTACATCTATGTTCGTCCATTACAGTTTTGTGGTAGTTCGCGCATTGTATAACTTCATGCTGATGTAGACATAAGAATGAAAAACCTTTACCTTACCTTAACCTTACATTCATTTTTTAAATAGTACGCTCGCTAGAATGTTTCATAAAAGTTGGTATAACTGTACGTGTGCACCTTATCGTGGAGGAACAAAGCAGTCAGTAAATCCAAGTGTATTTTTCATGTATTGTATTGTAGCGTATGCATTGTCTGAGGCGTTTTTTATTTAGGCGTAAATGTAGCCATAAACCAGAAAAACGACTTGTAGCAGTTTTTCTGGATAAATAAAACGCTAGTTTGTTCTAGCTCATGGAATCATGAAACAAAAATAGCATTTTTGCAGGGCACGCACAATGCCATCTGCTGCACAGGTTACATTTTTGTCAATAATATATAAGTTATCTCATAGTTCGCTTGAATAATCTATTGTTAAAGTCTACCGAATAAAAAAATGTTTCAACTGTTTTCATCTTGTTCAAATTGGAATAAACTGTTTTTGCATTGTATATTTTTTGAATGAGTAGTAGTATAGATTTAGTCACTCCGGAAAAATATTTTGTTATCAAATTATAACAAATCTGAAAAGTTTGTCTGTTTCCGAAAAGATTAGGTTTATTAGAAAGGGAAAGAAAAAACTCGGTTTTCATTATAAATGATTTTTTGTTACGTTCGTTTTCCTACATTCTCCCTTCGTTTACGAATGCAGATTGTCAGACAAACTTGCATGAAAGCAAGTCTCTAAAATCTCTTCCACATTACCCATACACATCGGGTGTGCACACTCCATCATGGGACATGAAAATCTAAAGAAGTGACTACGATATGAGAAAAATGGAAGTATTTTTATGTTTACGACTTGCGATATGATGACAACAACAACCATCAGCCATCATCAGCCAAAAATCCCAGCCAAATCTATTCAAACTCGAAGAACAACAACAGATGTCAACATAAAAATGGGAAAGCAGAATTTTGAATCTAAAATGATGATGTAGTTGATATGCGTGAAAGGAAACAAACTGGATAGGTATATAGAATGAGATGACTCTTTACACATGAATGCACTCTTTCAATGAAACTTGATAAACTGCTGAGAGGGAAAATGTTAGCCTTTTTGATAGTTCATTGGCAAGTTTTCAAAATGTGCATATAAAAATACAAAACTATAGTAGTATCAATGTGTATAAATTTGACGTGAGTTTGTACCATAATATTGCGAGGTTGGTCGGGTGTAAAAATATTTACTATTGGCTCCAATTGTTGCAGTGCAGCAGCAGTAGTCAAGCAAGCAAACAGATAATAATTTTATCTAGTCTCCCAAACAAAAACTTATTAAATCAAAGCAGATAGACGCATAGTAGATTAGGCAAAGTAAAATATTTATTATTATTTATTTCCAGCCCATCGCTAAAAACGAATGGCACATTCCAGTAGGTATTTCTTTATGATTATCATGACGCAAATGCCTTGGAACACTTTATTAAACAGACAAAATGCATTCAAGGGACTTGCTCCTCTTATAATACTTTGTTACAAGTATTTGTTCAACGGCGCCTGTAGTTGGAGTGAAACTTCCGTAATGAACATACGAAATAGAGTGAGACGATGACACATACTGAGAGAAGGATGATTTCACTCTCACACACATGCACAGCATCATCCACACACCGTCATACAGAAGGCCCCTTAATCAATTCCATTCTATTTCCAAGTCATAAAACGTGTTCTCTTTCCGTTTCATCTTCTCTCCTCTCTCTTCATGACTTTCATTATGATGGCACTTTGAAATAAACAGGATTTACCTCTCCCGCACTCCACATTGCTTCGTCTCCTAATCCAAAGTCATATCTATAACTAAAGAAAGAGTACACGTGTGTGTTGTCATTACATTTTCTTTCGACGACCTTCTGGTGCTTTATTATCAATTGTGCTGGGACCAAGTGCATGATCATGATACATCATATTCAATGAATTTATATTGTTGTTACACGAAAAGAACAAGCATCTTCATAAAGATTTATTATTATTGATTTAAGTACGTGCGTACTCATGAAAGAAGCCTGTAATTTTTCATATTAGACATGCCTACAGCATACAACCGTCCTTAAGATAGAACCCATTAGCCTAACCAACGACATTGATGAATACAATAACTACGTGCACGTAATGAGACAAGTCTACCGATCTGCCCAGTTAAAATGCACCATCATCAACAACAAACACAGCAAACTTTCAGTATAAATTGTATTTGTATGGATTTAGACAGCGAAAACAGCTTAGGGATTATAGGATGATATGGTGTCAACGCAATGGTGAAATTCATCCTCCTCTCGACGACTATGTGTAACCAATACGGTTAGTTACTGTCTGCGTGCATTTCTTTCCTGATACATTTTCGCATTTATTTTGCTTTCCAAGCTTGTTCTAGTTGTCGTTGATTCCTATAGTCGTTGCTGATGTCCTCCCAGTCCGCGTCCCAGTCCCTCTTCCTCGTTGCTATTATTCTAAACTGCTTACTCAATGATTCCTCTCTTCTTCTCTTTCTTCCCTTTTGCCTTTCCACTTTCATTTTCTCTTTTATCCTGAAAGGCGAGAAAGACAAGGACAACTTATAGGAAATAACATTATCGTCAGCGGTACATTGTGTGGTAGTAGTAGTGATACTGATGATGGGACGCAATTGTAGTAACAAAGTATAGCAGACAGAGGAGCGGAGTAAATGCAAACATTCTTATACAGATGCTTACGTGCACACACAAATTCTCCTCGTGTTGTCGTATAGAATGGACTGTATTTATTGTGTGTCGACAAAACCTTCGCGCTTTCACTTTCTACGGCTGGTCTGGTGATGGTAGCAATGTCGATGTAAAAGAGAGAACGCAAGGGGCTCTATGAAGAAAACTACAACTTTTCCGTAAGCCTTCTTCAACTCTGTTCAAGTTTACTGACTGCTTCCTTCTTGCCCATACGTCGATGTACGTACTACGTGAGTACATATGCCCTTGTCAACTATATGTATTCGCCACATCATCATCACTAACAACATCAACATCTTACCAAAAAGACAAAATGGACATATACACTGATTATACAATAAATATGTATAAAGTTTGCTGTTGGTTTTGTTAGAGAAAGCATATCTCCCTACTAAGACTCTTTGTTTCATCATTTCCTTATATTACGCAGTGCCATGATGTTTACAGTTTAAATTGCGGAACGCGTTTCTTCTTCTTCATGCACACATATATTATAGGAACACACGGAACACCAACCAACGGACTGACTATAAATAAATGCCTAGAGAAATAAAAGAGACTATGTACCTTGTCTTGTAAGTCCCACACTAGTATAAATCATTTCAAAAACAAATCACTGACATAGACCACCGAACGCACAAGATTTGCTACAGCAGACGTTGCTCTATCATATATGTGCATGCATTCATAAACATAATATAGTTATATACATTGGTATAAAACCACTTCTTACATTAGTTTACATCTATTACTTGAATAACAAGCTTCGAGCAAATACACAAAACCTATTTTAGACGAGCCGAGTAAAGCATTTATGCAATAAAAGTAAATTGTCCAACGAAGGATACATAAGTCTGTAGACTTTGCGTAAAGTGAATAGCAGCAGCAGTGGAAACGGTGATGATATTAGTACAAAAAAGTAAGAAAGCAGAGAAGAAATGGTGAAGAGCAGGAATTGAGACTATTTTCCAGTAAGTAAATAGTTACATGCGTGTATAAGCACAAGGGGAGTTTGCATGCTACACACCTTGCTACTTTTTTTTACCTGTAACCATATTTCTATTAGGTATGAGCTTTCAGGTATTGTATTACCGTGTAAGATTGTAAAGCAATAATATTTTGTATGTGCACGTGCATGACGGTGTAATTGGTTGTTGTACAATTTCATAACAGTAGCAACAACTTTTTAACGTGCTTATAGAGTGCTACTTTGTACACCCAACACCACTATGAAATATTATGATGTATTAATATTAATGTGTTTTGATAAGAGAACCTGCACCAGACAAACAGGGTTGTTATCATTAGACTGACCTTAACAAGTAGTACAAAGATCCCATGCAACTTGTAATAATAACAAGAACTATAATGTTACTACAACATTACTTTTTCAACTCATCCCATCATCATAATAGCATAAGGGGAAAAGGGAAAGTGGAGAGGAACCAAAACGTAGAGAGTAGAAATATTGATTTCTTGGGATAATGGCATATATTTACGTTGTACGCTTCTACTTTTTTCTTTGTAAAACGCTCATAATAAGCCTAGAAAGGTGAAAAACATTGTGTTTGTTTACTTTATGCGATGATGATGACCGCTGTGAAAATAGCATACCGAATGGTACAAAGGAGGCAGAGAGGTAATATGTGCTTGTTTCTTTGATTCGTTCTATTTGTCGTTTGTTGTATTATTGAACACATCAAAAGGACACATGGAGGGAATGGCAACATATCATCCGACATGGTACATGTAGGAGAAGTAAAAAGTAAATCAACTCTGTGGAAAAAAATGTTTACTTTCGGTTCTATTCCAGAAGAGAATTCTGTAGGCATTTATGTTTTTAACATTCAAGCAATATTGTCATGTACTACTATCACCAAATCTTCCATCGTCGCCGGTTCTATAGTTCAATTTTTTTTGTATTTGCCAGGAAATCTAAGTACATGTACCTAAATAATATTTATTTTTATTTTCACACGTCGGTCCACAATTGTTTGTCATCATAAACTTATACAGTAAGCAATCGTACTGACAGAATAGTTAACTTTTTATTGTTATTTTCCTCCTAAAATAGGAAATCTTTCAATAAAATTCTGTTTATTGCATTGGAGATTCGAGTCTAGAATACAGATACAAATCGTCTACAGAGAAAGGTACAAAGTACTTATTTTTTAAGCCATTATGCATGATACAAATGCACAGTTTTTACGTAGAACAGAGCTCTGGAAAAATAGAAACGAGCCAAGTTAAAAGTAGAGAAAGCGGTACAGAAAGAAAGGAAACGTGTTGTCTTTTGCACAAAATAAAGATGAAACATATGCATCATGTCACATTCGTACCATAAATTCGTGAACCATGTTCAGCCATCACTTCATATGGAACCAGCTGAAAAGTTTGTATTGTAAACGGGATCTTCCTAGCTGGGTTAGTGTATTTCCCAGTTCCATGAATATGTCACTAACAATTGCATACAAAGTCGTTCACAGGAGCAATGTAGTGTGTGCTTGAACCCTGACCAGATTCAGGTTCCAAATGTTATGCAGCCTTTCCTTTTCGTACAGTGTATGTGACTAAAAAACCTTCATAGTTTCCTTTAGCGCAAAACGGTTTTCTCAACATCGAAAGAAAAAAATATTAATTCACTTTTTATCCGGTCTCTGAGAGATACTGTACTCGATTGTTTAAAAAGGGTGGGTACTCCTCATGCGGATAAACTAAACCAATCTGCACGGAATGAACAGCGGATGACATGAAAAGGATTACGATTATCCTGAAAGGAGTCTGAAAATTGAAGTAGCATGTAGATACTTTTTCGGGACACGGGTACACAAAGTTTTTCATCTTTACTATCTAAGCCATGCTAAAAATTTGTCTGTGCAAGATAGTATCAATGAGTTCTTAAAATCTATTACATTCCGTCGCCTACAAGTAGCCAACGAACTACATAGCGAGGGGGTTTACTTGTTAGCTAATATTTTTGTTGTGGATATGGCGTCTAGAAAAATCGGTCAATTTCTATTCAAAATTTCAGGGCAATGCTTAATACTACTTATTATTCTACATTTCAGTTCAGGATCTGTATATCACGTATGTTATTTCATTCCATTATGTCCCATCGGAAAATCTGTGCATGTCAATAGTACACATTCAACATTTCAAAGCGTTTGAGAAAATCTCTTATAATCTTATCATGAAAATAAGTTGAGAGAAAATCCCACAAAATTCTTCATCGCAACTTTTCTTAGTGCCCATATACCATCAAAACCTGCTTAGCTAGTTACATGAATGTATGCATGCATCCACACGTAATCGACTTCCAAACAACATGTAACGAAGTACCTAACGGGAATGAAAAAAATTCTGCTACTGTGCCCCAAGATCTGGATGTGAAGATGACGATGGGCCATGTGCCAATGAAAAGTTGATAATGGAACACTGGAGTATATAATATACATATATACTTTTTGTATGGATACGAGATAACCATCTATTCATTATTAAGCATTATTCGCCATTATACATCTTCAGTACTCGACCGAGTCAAGGGTCGTGCTCCATGTAGCATCAATGTATACATCATCTCATCTCTCAGCTTTTAATGCGTATGTACTACAGTGATGATATTCCAGCTCTATTCTTTTGCTGTTGATACTAATAGCGGTGATGATGATGTGGTAGTAAGTAGTGTTCCATACTGATACTGATGATCATCATCATTATCATCTTGGGATTGATAGCGATATGCTTTTGATCCTATTCAACAACATTGGATTTTCCAATGCTTTGTTCCTAAATGCATGGTGCTATATGAATTTACTTACACCAGGGATAATGGTATAATGTTATATCTCTAGCTATTATAGCTCATCACTCGATTTCTTTTAGAGGGTGATGCTCAAAGAAAGCGAGGGAAGCAGATGCTTGCAGCCTGTAGTTTACATTATACAGACATCAGAAACGTATACGTAATAGACCTTCCGATATTATTTCTTTGTGGCAAAAAAAGAAAGCTGTGTATTTATAAACCTATTGGGATATATATACATGATGATGCATGGGCCTGTCGTATTGTCTAGTTCGGAGAAAGATGAAGAAGAAGAGTGAAAAGAGACCTAAAAAGTCATTTCTCTTTCCTTTTCAAGAAGAAGAGGGAAGAAAAGGCTCACTGGATTGCTGTGATTGGAATATGAATAAGTGTATCGAGAAGAATGAGAAAAACGAGTTTAGGAAAGTGTACATCGTTTCCTTCAAACGTATACACATATTTGGAACCAGGATCTAAAATAAATATGAATTTACATAATATTTATTCTGTACGCTATGCGTATACTTTGAATTGTGATGCTGACTCCAGGTTTGAAATATTCCTTGGTTGTGTATTGCCTCTTTTTCTCCTGGTGCACTAACAGATAGATCATTTTGCTTATTTAGAATTATATGCAAAATACCATTTGTAGCTAGTATGTACTTTTTCACCAAAGAACATCCTGAATGTGTGAATGCTAACTGGTAAAATATTACGCAGCTTTCGACTTCTTGAAACGTTCACAAATAATATAAAACTACATGAGATGGTATATGTGCGTACGGACTGTGTTGTAAAGTAGGATGATGGGGACTCGGCGACAGAGAATGCTTCTTTTTATTTCATATACTTCCCACTCTGCATAAAAAAGAATAATTTGGCACACTATATGAACTAGTAGTTTACTGATATTCATATAGGTAATAAGTAATATGTTGACAGTGTACTTTTGGCAGATATGAAATGGTGAGTATGGAATGTGTTTTATATGCATATGTAGGATTATGCTAATCAAAATATATAACAGTCATGTAGGATGCAATAATAATAAGTTGGTACTTTTTTCCAAAGAAAATGAAAAAGGCAACACGTTTTCAGTTTTCGGGTAGCAATAAGTATAATGTTATTACCTATAACATGTATAACCCACCCTGTATATTCATGATCATAAACGGTTTGATGTAAGTAAAACCGTTTATCACACAATTTTTATACCACAAACGAAACGTAGGCAGAAGATATGTTATATGTTTAACAATGAGTGAATATATATTGCTAGACAATTATATCGATGTTTGCAGAGTTCTTATAAATGTAAGTGCATAGAAAGTAATAATGACATTCAGGAAGAAAAATACTGCTATCGTCAGCATAACCGTCAGCATCTGGCCTGCCAAAAAACCAAATGCAGATAAATGCATGTATACTCTTTCATATCTTTCTCTTCTCTCACAACGACTTAAGACGCAAGAGAGACAGCGTACTTTTTCTCTCCCCTTTTCTTATTATTCCCTACTCTTCCTCTTTTTCGCTTTGTTCATCCAGTCACTCGTGACTAGTTTATCCAAAGAACATCACATTAAAGTATAACAGCCAAGCAATGCAAGGAAAAGAAGAATGATGATCATCATCACGATTAGGACGGTATGCTGTCGGTCGGGTAAAAGAAAGAGAAAAAATTTAGTATGTTTTACCGACCATGCGGTAGAAGTGCATCAACACTAGGCGGAATCAAAGATAGCGACGGGGCATCAGCCATACCATAATCGTAAGACTAGAGAATGATTGCATTTACTGAATAAAAAAGAATATGAACAAACAAAGAGGAAACTCTACTCTAAAGGCATAGTGGTAAAGAATGTAAAAGAGAAAAGGTAAACAGAGAGATGAAAAAAAGAGGAAGCATTCCTAGTAACTATATCTTATGCAGCATTACCTTAAAAACGCATAAATACTTTAACAGTATCATCTCATCTCACTTTCTTCCAAGACACAGAGTAAACCAAACATAAGAACTTTTCCAAACTCTCTCGTCTCTGTATGCATATTATCTGGGAAAGGAAATCCTGCAGTTAAACACAAAGCGCAACAAAAGAGAAATGTATTTTATCCTATTGGTCTCCAGCCGTCATCTCTTTTCTTCCCCCGTTTATGATTTTATGATCCTTATTCTGGGCGTGTGATAGCTGACGTTGATGATAGGCATGATAGCTAGGCAAAATTCGTAAAGTAAATATTATTATTAGTATGCACTAGCACTATCGCTCATTCTCCGAAACTTGAATTCATTTTGAGAGATAAATTACGAAAATATAAACTTTTGTGAATATACACTTTTCCTATTATCAATAGTACCGCAATTTTATGCCTATTTTACCACTTGGATGAGGAAAGTTGAAGATTTGTAGAAATTCTAGGCTTTTCTGATCTTCACAGTGATGCGATAGAAGGCTTGATGGTGCAAGTGGTTCTCTTTACATCTTAAAAATGTCTCGAATGGATCAATACAATGTATTTTATAAAGAGCAAAAACAAAGTCAAGATAACTAGTGTGGCTGATGCTTCTTCTCTCGTTTTATGCCACAAGGCATTTGGCATGTCTATATACGCATTTCCTATGTACTACCTTTCCTTACGGAGAAAGTGTGCAACACAACCTTCATTCGTTGGATGAAGGGCGACCATGAACATGAATTCTTGAATCGAGAAAGGCGAGCCAGGGCACAAAGCCATTCTCACAGATAAAAACGTACTTGTACGTTCGCATAGCGAAAGGAAAGATAGAAAAGTCAAAAATAGACGGAAGCAACTATGTACAGTATTTTAAGATTGCACTCAGTCATTGAACTTTTTCTGGACTTGGCTATAACTTTTTGTGCTATGTGTGGAATATGTATGTTCCTACCAAAGTAACATTATACACGTAGGTACCTATTTACAGGGGAAAGATAAATGCAACGACATCTCTTTGGACATGGACTTCCAACAGTTTCAACAGAAACAGAACCGCTTGTCGTGTTGGAAAGCTATCTGCCTTTGTTACCGTAGATGATACAGCTTTCTCGTGTGAGTTGGCTTGGTGAGCTACTACTAAAAGTCCATTAACGATCCTCCCTCGCACGTCTAGGATCGGATGTTATAAATATGTAGAAAGAAATGAAACCCTGTGTGTTGAGAATGAGAGACTGCTTCGCCAGAAAGATAGATGTTCTCGTATCTTATGATGATGCATTTTTGTTTCTTATTCAAAGGACTTGACCTGATGTGTCTGCACTGATGTAACCTTTGGTCATGCATAAAGCATTTATTATATACCGTCTTGTAAACATAGACATTTCTGTGTAAAGAGTCATGTTATACTTGCACTCGGATGTAAATAGTTGTAGCATGTGTACCAAGACAAAGCCTATACATAATGTAAACTAATGACATTTAGACCCCAAAGTGAACGACATTTTAGAGGACTGTAACCCTCATATATTTCAAATAAAAGGGATTCCCTTTTTAAGACGTTGTTTTCTTCCATTGCATTTTGGTCGATATTTTTCTGCTCCTACAACTGCAATAACCTTGTCATTCAATTCGTACAAAATTTCAACAAAACAATTTACAAATATATTTGGAAACTTTCACCCTCATTGGGAAACATTAATTCTTCAATTTACATATATCAAAATATGTGACTTTCACGAAATGTACCGATGTTGATCAAAGTTTCTACATCAATCTAATATCCATAATCAATTGGATAAATACATATAAAATGTACTCAATGTGTACCCGACTTTATAGAATATGTCGAGAAGACCTTCAAAACTAACCCGATTTAATAAAGTTTTTGTCCTCCTTTCTTCAACAAAGCATTGGAAATGTTTTGACATGCACATCTTGATAAATTTTAATATTTCCCTTCTTTTCATGTTTCTCTGTCTCCTTTCTATTTTTCTATTGCATTGTATATTTTATATTTTTATGGTGATTCACAGCACGAACAAAAACAGCGACTAGCAGCCCGCCGATCTGCCAGAGAACAGCGTAACGATATGAGCCATGTAATAACAGGTAGGAACCTTACAGAGAGAAATATAATGTACGTAAAGGAAGTTGATGGAGTGTTAGTAAGAACATTGCTTACCACAGTTACCTGACACAATCAGAATCATTTAAAGGAAATGGAGGGCGACGAGAAAGAAAAAAAGAAACTTCCAATGAGGAAAAAATGTAGCACATAATGCAAGCAAGGTATAACGAGTAGTTGCACAAACCAACCAACATTTCCCTCTCTCTCCTTTTCCAAGAAAAAGTAGGAAATAACTTTACCATACATTCTCACAGGTCAAAAACCTCTATTGTTCAGTCGTGGTCTTGATTCTTTCCTTTCACTCTCCTGTTTTATTCTCAAATGAAATTCGCTTCTCGTGTTTGTTCTTCATAATGGGTGTAGTTACTCTTACTCTTTTCAACCACAAAAGCCTCTCTTTAGACTCTATAGACCACTTGCACAGCTGCATATTATCATCATCATCCATGCAACTCTGCGTCTTTTTGTTGGTTTGACTAGACCCATCTGATGATAACGACAAGCGTAATGTACGAACGGATGTACAATATAAGTGCATCTTTTGAACACCAGAATCGTTTCATTGTATCATCGTCATTCATGTCCGTACTTTACAAAGCTCAAATTGCAAATATTATATCCATCCGTTTATACAATTCATTGCCTTATATGTTTAGTAAAGCTAGAGAAAGAGCAATGGAGAGGGAAAGTACAATATTATAAAATGAAATGGAAAAAGTGAGAAGCGCTCTCTGAAAGCTGAAAAAAGTTCTGATTTTTGGATTTAGGCCTTCTATACACTCCGCATGGCATAATATTGCATATTATATTTTATTATACATTTTCCATTTCCACTTTCCATTTTTTACGACCGTGTTCACGCTCTCCCTTTACGATTCCGAGGATATTTTGTGGTTTCTGAATGACAGAGTATCTTAGAAAACTCGGCCTCTCATTTCCACTTCAAATTTCCACGTAGGTACTTTTTTTAAATAAAACTATACGGTAATTTCCTCGAACCTTATTAATGTTTTAGCATATTACTTTCACTTTCCACATGTAAAACTATTGTTCATTTATTCTTTTTGTTTTATCAAAAATAACCATGCGTTTTTGCTTTGCGAGATCCATCCTATTTATGTTCTAATTGTATTACATTTATTATGCATGTCAAACAACCTCTCTAATCATTTCTTCTCAAGACGGTTTTCATTGGACATGTGGTAATTAACAAGTCATTTTCGTTTGTTCGTATTTGTTTAGTGGAATAATAATATATAGTCACATAAATGCTAAACATGCGCAACAACATAAGGGTTTATAAGGTTTATAAGATTGGCCTTATAGCAATAAGCAAGAATGAATACATGTATGGCTGAGTAGACGTGTCTAGCTGTGGAAATGTTACTACCTAATAATCACGTTAATTACAGCTGTAAAGATCATAAAACTGGATTTGTCACATGAACCATTAACAGCGTTTAGCAAGTCGGTTGGAGTTCTAGAACTTCTATGTAAGCAAGGTTGAAAGAAAAAGTGATAAACACGCCAAATAACCCACGTCTTGCATACACAATGTCAATTGCATTGCAACAACATTAAGAATTCCAACAAACAACGAAATGAGTTGAAGTTGCATGCTGCATGCTTTCCACAAGCTAAACAGAAATGAATAGGTAGTTGCTCATTTTATAAAACAAATATAAATTAAATATATATAGAATCTAGGTGAACTTGGTAGGTCCAACCTGAAATGTTGTTGATAAAGACTTTTACTTAAACCAGCTTGGTGTAAAGGAGTAATCAAACACCACGGTTGTGGAATTGTGAAATATTTTGTACTACTGTTGAAAGATGCGTATGGGTTAATTTTTCTTAAGCTAATTTAAATGTTTGCAAATTACTTTGACAGATTTCTAGGTTTGTAATAATTAAGATGGCTAACAGATCTAATCATGATAATATATAACATAATAAACACCCCAAATAAGCATTTCTGACATTTCGTGTTTGAATCATGCTATTAATGTATCAAACATAAGATGCAGGTGGGTGGTGGTGGGTGGATGGAAGTTTATAGTATCCTAAGGCATTTTATGTGGTTGACCTATAAGACCAATCGATACAACTTAGAAAATTACAATGCGTGTACATATGTATGTATTTCTAACAAAAAACTTTCAATTTAAAAAATCCAGCACTATCAAATCAAGAAATACCTGGTTCATTGTATGGTCTAGGTCGTTCATTTTAACTCTGGATCAATTTAAAATACGTGGATGTATATTCATGTTATGTAATGAAGAATGAAAGGTACAAAATGTGAATGCGTGATAAAAGTAGAAAACGTTGAAAAGCATATAAAATATAAATA
>JAHZMV010002170.1:0-10624 GCA_027743765.1 Coecobrya sp. COE2 | reverse complement strand
CCATTCGCCCTTCGCCTGTCCACCTTATCTCCCATCATCTATATACATGCATAGGATATCCCAATAGCACAGCGCGGAACGTAAATAGTTCACTCAAAAAAAACGTGATTACGTTCTTAAGTACTTTTACGTTCGTGATTCTGTCACCGTTAACCTTAGAATATCTTGAATAATTTCAGCTTTGTTCAGCATGGCAGATGTAGATTCAAAAGGGTTTCACCGCAAAATACACTTGAGATGTCTCGTGATGATCGTCATTATTAACGATAGTAAAGCTTTGAACTATCCTCTGATATGAGCAAAGTAAAGTCCTTTGTAACCGCCTTAAAATCACAGAAAACCCCAAACAAGCAAACGAAGTAGTCAGAAATAGATCTTCTGTCTCGACCAAATATAGTAATGTTAAAACAAAAATGCATGCAAAATGTGGAGTGAAGATGCTGATGTGCGATCCTTTCGTTCTTCATTTTAAATTGTCCTATTGCAAGACTTTAGAAATCGGGCAAACTATGTAACATCAGGTCAAACATACGGAAACAACATTTCTGCTAGCACTTTTACTGATGCTTACAAATAATTGAAACAGGATGGACTTTTTAATCGTGTAATAGATGCATATCTCTGTGTTCTTTCTATTTACCAGTCTGCATTTACTCTGTACAGTTAGATAGACATGGTAAGTACATTAGCATAAAAAAGGCAGTCTTTGTAAAGCCCATTTAAATTGATCTCCCAAACCTGACTCCGCCGCGGCCATTCCTCTGAAACTTGACTCTGGCGTCCATTGCTTAAAGGAGGCTTGCAAATGGATGCCAGCAATACCAGTATACCAGGTAAACGTCAGTTTAGATAAAGTAAATATTTTCATTCAAGACAAGTTGTAATACTCTTGAGTTTGATGTCATTCCAGCGTACATGCAATAATAATAATAACATTTTGCTCAACATTTACAATAATACTAACAACTCCGCTGGGCGTTTACTCTTTCTCATCTCAGTATTTCCGTCGAGTACCGTGTACATACAAACTAAAAACGTGCTGCGCAATACTTTGCTAGTTTTTCTTTACGCATCAGGTAACATTGGTTCTGCTTCAGTCTCGATTATAAAGATTTGGTTACGTGATAGGCACGGATGCCTATTTATTTTCGTATGCATAATCCTTTTTCGGCTCTATCACATTTGTTATCTCATTTCTGTAATTAGATTATCCATTCCATTGGAATTCAGACATGAATGTCAAGGGATATTACAATAATTCGTGGATTTCCATTTTCCTTTCCTCGTCGTCATAATTGAATGGCTGACATTTAGTGTACTATGCTGCTGATGAGCTCCACGTTACAATCATTCTCCTGACGATGTGCAAATATGGCGGAGGAAATGAGAGAAAACACCAAACTATAGTAACTAGCTGAGGAGGAACGTGGAACACGAGTCGTTAAAGTCGTTCTCCGTATCATTATTATCAGGCAAAGTAAATGTAAACTCATTTGCGATGAGAAAAGTACTGCTAAAACTGAAACAATGAGAAATGAAAGCGTGTTAATGATGTGATGTGATACTCTTCTTGCTTGCTAGAGTGAGAATCGAAACAGCTGCATGCAGTCATCATCATAGTCACTATGCGCTATTCTGTTTGGAATTGATTAATTTAGGAAAAGTCAGCACTTAGCACTTTATAGTCATGCGATGCCCATCAAAGAGGGAAAGTAATGAATTTTATATGTGATGATGATGGGCTGGCAATGTGATGAAGTTGGGCATCCTTTGTTTTCAAGAGACAAGTGTATATTTATTACAGAACTGGCGGAATTCTGGCCGTTTTCATCACCTGCAGAGGAATAGAGAAAAGGAAAGGTACTGCTGCTGTTGTTGATGGAGTCTAATCAAGCAAGTCAACCATGTACATTATCATTATATAATTGCAAACTGGCAAGGTTGTGCTTGAAGCGTTTTTTATGTTTTACACATTTACCACATTGCTGCTTGTAAGTGTTTTGTAATAACTTAAGAGAAGCCTTCAAATACAAAAGAGACCAACTTCCTCCTTAATACACCGTGCGGCAAAATAGGTGGTTTTTTTTTCATTATTAAAACAAAATTTTGTTCGTGATATATATAGTATCGATTTTTAGCAAGGCTGCATATCATATTATTTTTTATCGTGTTTCAACGGTTTCCACCAGTTTATCGCAGTAATTGCAAAAGGAGGTAAGGAGGATGGGTCCAAAAATGCAGTTTGAACTTACTGTTATGTGGAAATATTATAACGAAAGAGCCCGTGAAGTCGTTAAGGATTGAGGATCGATTTATTGTAATGTTCAGAGGTAGCAGATGTTTCAGCCATTTTAGTACTCCAACGAAATATTCACTGCTGCGATAGTTATCGTTATCCGAAGCAAAAATGGAAACAATAAATAAATCGCACATCGACATTAATCCATTTAGTAGAGCCTCCATGTTATGGCTCGATGGGAAATGAGTTAAAAGTATAGCATGATTTTTTCTTGCGGAGGAATGTGGAAATTGAAAATGGGGTAATCAGAAAAAAATTGGTATACGTTCCATATCTGTGCAAGAAGAAAGCTTTTAGACATGCACATCCTGTTGTGCACTGGCAGCGTTTATTATCATGTTATCAAACCTCGTTGGTGGAATATTACCTAAATAAAGGGTAGGCGTATGTCCGTGTGGAACAACCACATTTTTTACCTGATGATCACATTTGTGTGTCTTTTTAGCTTGTCTGTCCAAAGCTCCAAAAGAGCAATTTTCCCCTTTTTTCAAAAGATACGGCTTTCATCGTAATAGCCACAAAAAATGTATCGATTTTCCACACAGGAATTTTCATTACTGCATTTTGCCTTCTCTTTATCTGTCTGGCGGATGGACCAGCTCAATTGGAATGGAAACTGGATTTTTTGTTTCGCTGTCCAGTTATTTATACAACAGCACACAATGAAATTAGTACGTGCTTCTGCTTCACTTTTTAAAAGAGAAAAGTGCGTAGATTTTCAGGAGGCAATGCAAAAAATTACTTGGGATTACAACATTAATAAAAAATGGAAAGCTTTTTTTATTTAAACTTTCATAATACTTAAGTATATTATAATATTATACCACACACCACAAACTATATAACATGTAGGTACTGAAGGGGGAATACAGTATATTATCCTTTCTACTCCTCACAGATAGTTTATACGTAGCACCAATACCGCTAATATCTGTCTGCCAGGAAGTTCAAAAGTGAGTGTAATAATTGAGATATCTGTAAAGAAAGAGGAGGTAGAATAAGCTGGCGCCAAGAGGAACCAAGTGTGCCATTTCCAACCAGCACAATATCCACAGCGTACTATTTGACCTTCCGCCTCCTCCCCCTCCTCTTCCAACGTCACTCCCCACGGTTCTGCGTATCCCTCCGTACTGATTGAGAATGGTGGCATGATAATTTTGCAAATCTTCCGGAGACATGCTTCCACTTGTGCCGTTAAAACGGGGTGGGAAATATCCAGGGGGAGGAGGATATGACGTGCGGGCGTGGAGTCTAGAGTATCTGATGAGATTTTCAAAGACAAAGTAGAAAGTGGGTAGGAGGGCGAGTAGGGCGATTATGTTGCAAATTGCGACAAATCTCAGGTTACACTGTTGAATCCCAATGGCTGCGGAGAAGACTGCAATCAGTGCGGAGATGAGACCAAAGCCCAGTCCGAATATTAGCCTGTCTTCGATTAGTGCCACGGTGCTTAGTATCATTAACGTCAAGCCCAAAACTACCTGTGAAACACGAGGATAATTATGTGTGGCTGTTAGAGAGATTAAGCAAACCAGGTGTATGTATCGGGACATTCACAAAGGTAGTATAATTTTTATTGGACTTACTTGAGATACTTGTAATCTGAGTATACGTTGCTGAAGTGCCTTCAATGCGGGATCCAGTCTTAAATTACTTTGCTGACCGGGTTCTTCCAAAGCTGTTGGACCAATGTCCGTCACATAGCTCACTGAAATTTTACGAGCCTGGGAAGAGGGAATCAACTCGTCCATTGCCATATTAGCCATGTTTGTTGTGTTATTGTGTAGTAGAACAGGAAAACCACTATATTATGAGCTTGTTTTCTCAAAAACTTTTTAATGTGCTTTTTGATGACGCGGAAAAGGAATTCCTTTTTCCTTTGCTTGCTTTCACTCTGGAGTAGTAGTGAACAAGTTTCATGGAATGAAATTATTGTGAGACACAAGTACAAGAAACCACCAAATTGCACTTTTATTACTTTTCGCTGAAACTACACAAGAAGCATTTCATTGTGTTGCTGCGATATTGCTGTTCTGATAGCACAATTGAAAATGGCGATGTCGGTTGCTCTGGAAAGCATTATTTGCATGACTGGATACTTTCCAAAATCCCAGGAAAAAATGTGTCACAACGAAGTCTTTTGTTATGGGCAACTCGAACTGTATAACAATAGCACTATTGTTAAACCTATTATTATAAGTTTAGCGGTCAGTCTCATCAACAATATATGTAGCTGGTTGTGCAAAAATGCAAAATTGGATTTGAGAAGATATGTATGGAAGATGGCTAGAAAGTGGGACGCACACAGAGAAAGTGAATGTTCTTTTGACATTTGGTTCAATTATCACCGCTGTTCAGATAAGAAGCGGTGCACTAATGCACTGTAAAAGCACTACACGAAAAGCGGAGAAAGTAGAATGGTGGAAAATATGAGGACATGATGATAAATACCTTGGTTAATCTGTCATCGATTATTAGCACAGAAGGGGGAAGGCCAAGGGAAAAGAGAAAAAGTTGACATCACCAAGAAGCAGATTTATATCTCACTAACTATACTCTTTTAGTGGTAGTAATGTTAACTGTCAAATGAATGTGGTCGCAGCAGAGCAATATGGTTTTTCATTATAGAAGATATTTTCGCCGTTTGTCATTAATGAGCAGGTCGACAGGACTTTCTGCACCACACACAGCATGGGGCAACAACTTGTAGCAGTAATAACGTGTAATAATAATATATAGGTACATTATATGAACGCCCACTGAACTGAAATTCTGTGGCTGACAGTGATTTCTTT
Organism: Coecobrya sp. COE2; assembly: GCA_027743765.1. Lineage (NCBI taxonomy): Eukaryota > Metazoa > Arthropoda > Collembola > Entomobryomorpha > Entomobryidae > Coecobrya > Coecobrya sp. COE2. Next base: position 5,530 of record JAHZMV010002170.1, on the reverse strand, counting down.
TTGGAGTGATCCCAAGGAAAGTAGTCAAGTTGGAAAATAAGATAATCCAGTTTTCCGTCACGCCACACGAATAACTGCTGGGTGAGAGTAGGGAAGAAAGTACAGAGAAATGGGGTAATTGGATTTTATACTTTGCTTCAGAATGGAGCAAAACCGAGAAAAATGCGGTTGTTTCTTACAGTTTTATTTGAAAACGGGAAAAAGTTGTGGAAACTGCGGGTGAAATTCAACTACAACGCTTATTATTTCACTAGATGAAAAGAAGAAGAAAATGGTGTGCTGTGAATGGTTGGACGTTTGGCGTGCTAAAACATGACGGTTATATATATGGTTTGTAGCAATAACCGAGGAGGACATGTGAAACAGACAGACACGCACAAGTCTGTATCTCGATTACCTCCCTTGTTTGCTGTGAACGAAACGGCTTCCAACGGCGAACTGAGCGCAAAGTAAGAATTGCACTTAGCCTTATCCTGTTGCCAAACAAGAAACTTGTGTAATACTTCTTGTAGAAGAAGGGAGAGAAAGATTTTAATATTATAACTTGTTGTTAAAACGGTTATAAATCTGTAGCTGAAAATGATAAATGTGCAAGTTTCCATGAGAATGAAAGTAGTTTATGGCAGATGTCACTCAAATTGTCACAATACTTTTTACATGACAACTATATAGAAATATCGCGCATTGCAAAGATTAATCAAAGATCTTTCCGTCATTCTACCTCAGCCTGAGGTCCTCAGGGGACACTGACAGAGACAGACAAACAAGCCAAATATTCACTGGCCATAAGAACATCAGTCGTCAACGACTTAACCGTACTGAGTTAAGAAGATCTGCATGGAAAATTGTGATATGACATAAACCCGTAATCTGTAGAATTTTTGTGCTACTCCGGATTACGAAATATGAGTTTGAGTTAGTAGTGTGATCGACAGGGAAATGAAAGAAGTGACATGATGGGATGCGATATGGAAAGCGGAAAGAAGCTGGCATTTCCATCCGCTGTGTACTTGATAGATAAGCCACGACGCTTTTACTTTGTTTTTGTTGTCTTTTTGTAGAATAGAGTATGACGCAGAAACTTGGAGAACGACATGAAATGTAACGATTCAGAGTACATGAGATAATAATGAGAGTTCAATTGAATTTTGCACGACCACTTTATTTGCCTTTTATATAGGGGCATATATATGCAGTATGTACTATGCACAATATAAATTAGTGTCCTTAAGGAAGGCAAGGTCTCATTTTTGCTGATTGTCCTGTGGGTGGACTGGACACAACCCACACCAGTTTAATTTTTAATGCGACATTGCCAGGTATCATTAAAATTAAAGTAATGGGGCATAGTTCAATAAATTAGTCAAACCTTGATGATTTGAGGATATTTTAGGTTTTTTCCGGTTTAAAAAAACTTTCACTGTAAGATTATGTTTGTTAACAATTTACTTTAGGAATATTTATAATTGCCAATCCAATATAATTTAAACTAAACTTTACATTTAACCATCAATTTTCATCAAATGTTTGTTCAATTATGGAAACGACTGAGAAATGACCTACATAATCTATAAAAATCAATTGTTTTTACAATAATTGCAATTGTAAATATTTACATAGTCTCGTCTCCATCTCTAATATCCAAATCATTTTTAGAAGTATTACTGTCATTTTCACATCAAAATACTTTTATAGCAATAAACTTTCTAACTTTCTAGCTTCTAAACTTTTTTTCTATTCGCTTCGCCTTAAGTGGAAACAGACAGAATGACCTGATCCTGATTGGTATCTAAGCAGTCTTCTCGTCAGTTTAAGTCGCTTTTATTTGGTTACGAACAAGAACACTTTGTTAGATCACTGCGTGTTCCTCAATCACTTCCGTCAATCACCTTTAATTCCATATTTAAAACTTGTTGTTTACATTGTAGTTACTACAGAAGTTTGCAAACTTTGTAAATAATTTACATAGTGGCAAAATGTCCTAAGCCATTCACAAAGGGCAATAAAATTTTGTTCACAGCACCAGATAATTAAATCAGAAATTCTACGTAGGGTTTAAAAAAGAAAAAAGCAGAGTCTGATTTTCTCCCAAAGTTCTTTATTTTCCGTTTTCTTTCCATTCTCATGGGAACAAAGACGTCTCATTTCTCCCTGGAGAAATGTTCCATATACTTATCGCCATCCTCAGAGTGAAAATATGAACACCCAAAAAAGTTTTTAACGCTGGGGAAAAGCACTTGGATGTTGGAAATGCTGATGGAAGATGTCGTCTATCTAGCTTGCTCACCATGTTTGCTGCAACAACAAAAAACCATACCCTTGTCAGTCCAACGAAGTGTACTACAATCATTCCTTCTCTCACCCCAGTGATCCTCTACCTACCTGTTTTTGCCAACGAGTTTTATAAATTACCTCGTTGGTTTTTGCACATTCAGGATGACAATATTGATGCCAGAAAGGCATGCATGAGTTTTGTACATACATGTATTATTATGGTATAAATGGCAGTGGTTACTAGTTACAATAAAGTGCATAATTTGCATAAGGAGAAGACTGACTGTTTGATTACAAAATTCGATTCAGGAACAAATGCACCGGAAATACTAACCATGAACAAACGAAGCTCAGATAAATTTATAGCTTTGCCTTGAATTTGGTAATAGTTGCAGATCTGGAAATCGCAACTTGGTTAACTTAGCCTCATATAGATGGCCACGCTGATTTAAAAGTTGATGTATGTACTCTGGGATAAGTAAGAAAAATTGGCTAAAGGCTCTCGGCGAGAACCAATGCCAAGTTTTAAATTAAATAATATCGTATGCAATTCACAAATGAAAAATTCAAGATGAGGTGTGAATAATCTAGGCCAATTTAATCCACACTTTGCATGACGAGACACCATTATTATCCATAACAAAGCAGACACGTTGATACATAAAAGATATTTCTGTTTTTTTATATTTACGTTAATTCTGTAGTAAAACAATGCTTCGGTAAATGTTATATAACAACATAGAACAAAAGTAAATCAATTCTGGGAAGTTCTACCTTACATATTTTCTGTAAAATCTTCGTCCAAGTATCAAAATCAAGATAAAGATAAAGATAGAGAGTTGTTGTCCACTACATCTTCCGATAATAACTGCTTCCATCCTCCGCACTCTACAGGAAGTTCCTCGGAAGGAATAATACTTCGTAGAGCGTTGGCCCAGTTGGAATCCTGTTGGAGATAAATATGCAACACAGATGGAGTCTGACACTTTTTCCAGCAGAACGGTCCGAATATCCACTTCAGTATTTGTCTATCCACGGGGGAGGCACAATTGATTGCAATGTAACGCAGTAAAGTGCTCGGATAGTGCCTTTCCAAAATTCTCTGTTGGGTGAAATATATCTGCATCATGACTTTGTTAACATTTTGTGTGTAAAAGTCTAGCTAAAATATTCGAGTAACTCCACTTACTGCAAACAAAGCGATGCTACAAAACCCTGCAAATATCATATTTATATTTCTTTAGTTTGCTTATATCTTTGCACATAATACATATAGAATTATAGAAACACATTTTGGATTTGCAAATTTAATAGCCGACAGTCCGTCCATATTGACAATCACCGAGAACTTTTGATCATCAGACTTCTGCGTTTTGCTTATTTCTTTCATAATTTGTTCGAAAAAGCTAATGACAAATTGACGGAAATCGCCCGACCTTACGAGTTGTGGGATTTTATCAAGATTCCAATGACTCATGTGAATGTACACGACTGAAAAAAGAAAGAAATAATATTTCATGAAAGTTCTTTTATTATGTCGGCAGAAATGTCCATAAACCAACTTATCTACCAGGTCTTCCAACGTTGTCAACACTTTCGAAATGAACTGGAAAGATGGTGTGAAGTTGCTCTATGTAATTCTCCTCCAGAATTCGGTCCACTCTATTTGCCTCCCTCCATTCTAAATTCGAAAGCAGTTTATGTGCTGCTTTCCATGGATTATTCCAATGAGCTATATGTTCGAAAAAAGTGTTACGATTAGTTGATCAGTTAAAAGGTAAAGTTAATGAAAGAAGAAAGAAACAAAGTCTCATTTTTACCATTCAGCCACCTCAATAATATACGGTCGTCATTTATAGTTTGTCGAATTTTCTGATCAGATATTCTGGGGTAACATGATATCTGCTCCCAAATGTAACCTCTCAACTGCATAAAAATAATATACCAATAATAATAATAACAATATCATTATTTATTACTACCAAGATTTTGATTCTATATAATATTATCAGCATTTGCTAACGTTTAACATTCCACCTTACTTTTTGTAAAGAACAGGATGGACCTATGATAAGCAGTTCCATTTCTTGACAATGAGACGGATTCTCCTTTAAGAAATGTACTCGATCACCTTCATTAGCAACACCGGTCGCCATTTTTCAGTTTTAAAAATCGATATATTGATTAGTTTAGTTTAGACTTTCTTCTGGAAATATTCAGAAATTCAGATAACTAAAAATCCACCCAAGTTATACCACCGTTTGAAAATCAGAGCAAACGAAACGCACTAACGAGTGCTGTTAAATAGAAATGAAGTCCACGTCACGACTATAAAGTATTCCTGAGCGATTATTCTGAGACAGGAACAAAGTATCAAGTTTGAATGAAGTTTAGGTAGCTTTTCCCATTAACCATAATTAACTCGTAAATTTTTTATTGTCCTCTCACCATGTATATAGATAGAGAAATATGTATTTTTTTCCAGGAAACTGTTTCATTTTTGCAATTTTATATTTGCAATACATTATAATTGCTGCCGTAAAAACTTGCCATTAGAATCTCGTGTGAGATAACAGATAACATTTAACATTCTAATATTATTTGATTTTAGACAGGCGAAATCTAATCGTTAACTGGTTGAATGAAATATGCTAACTGTGTAATAAAATCCCTACAGTTTTCTACGATTGTGAAATGGTAAACATGATTTCTATGCCTGTGGCCTGTTCCCTTTTGAATTGGCAATAACAGAATTAAGAATTAACAAGATCATTATTAGTCAATCTCAATTATTCCATTTTCACGCTTTATACAGCAGCGCCGCGTGCATAGGGTCAGTTGACTCCATTGTACGAAAACCTGCTAGTCTCTATTGTAATTTGTAATACAAGTACTAGCTTTGGGAGTTTTGCGACAAAAAAGTGAATCGTAATAAAAATAGAACTCATCGTGGTCACGCTGCGTTGCAAATTGACACTTTTTTCTTACATAATCCATTTCCATTGTTTTCATTTTCATTATTACATTATTGGGTTAGGTAGTCGCGGTTTTAGAGCTGCCTCCGACGAATCAACAAGAAAAAACTGTAAATTGTGTAAAAAATGTAAGCAAATCGGAGTCACACGATTTACATCTTGTTTTTAGAGAAAATCCCCAACTAATATAATTCGTATTATTGGTATGTATGACATTTTCTTAAATGCAAAAACGTGGTTGCTTTTGATTTATATAAAAAGACAGAGGGCGGTGGAGGAAG
>JAHZMV010002169.1:0-23416 GCA_027743765.1 Coecobrya sp. COE2 | reverse complement strand
AATTACGAACATGCTAGTAAAAGTGGACATTAAATTACTAAGGATAAATAACAATAATAAGACGACGTGACGTGTACAAAGCGAAAACCAAATTTTTTACGGGGTTTTAAAGAGCTATCTGGGCGTATGACGTGGGCACGTAAAATGCAATTTTCAATTTTTATAATAAAAAAATTGTAGACTAGCCCAACTCACCATAAGGCAAAAAACTATAAAAACTCACGAAGATGTTCTGAGAATGCACAATTGCAAAAATGCACCCTGTAAAAAAGAAAAAAAGGTTTGCTGATTATTATGCATTTTTTTGGTAAAAATACGTACATATACGGTTTGCATGATTGCCGGCGGTGGTGATAGTGCACATCATGAAACATTGCACGTCCACACGTTGACAGTATGTGTCTATGTAGTTGTTAGTATCTCGACTCTCGGTCGACAACTTTTTACTTTGAAGAAAAGTGAATGGTATGGTATTCATCTGAATTAGGTATCAAACAGTCGATTAGTATAGTTAGTAGATTTACACTAGACGCGACCGACCTCTTAAAAATCTTTTTTTCTGAGGTCGTGCCTCTATAGTTGATGATTACCTCGACGGGTAGCTTAAGTTAAGCATGATCCCAGATTTTTCGTAAAGAGAACAACGTAAAGCAAGTTACGTACGTATGCAGTTTCTGTGGCGTGATTGTATTTCTACTCATAAGAAGAATACCGCAACGCTGCTGCTGCTGTTGAGCCACAGGCCACAGCCTTCAAAGTTATCTTTCAAGTTCATGCAGAACACCTTGTACTAAAGGGATGATGATGAAGATGCAAAAAGCATCGTCTTTTAGATTCATGAAAGATGGGATGGTAAAAACTTTTTACTTTCGTATTGGATAAACGAGGATTATTTTTCAGATCATAAGTATCTAACCAGTTTTTATTCCTTTAGAAAAAACAAGAAAAAACTAGCATGCAAAAATCTAGCTCCGTTGTTGTCCTGTTTTATTGCAGATGTTGAGTACGAATGAGTTGTACGATACTGAAAACAGTTTTAAAAACGATTGACTGTCCTACAAGAATGGACTCTGAAAAACAACATTTTTTTCAACAAGGGTATGACTTTTCCAACAATTACATACATGAATTACGTACCTGTATGATTTGACAGGATGAAACATGTGGTGCGAGTCTTCTAGAATTTACGTAGGCACGCAATTCAATGACGCGAATTACACTGATTTTTATATTTTGCAATAGTATGAGAATCTGTAACATTTGGCTTTTAAACAATTTAGGGTGCTCAGACTCAAACTACATATCTGCATTTTGGTACGATGTGCAAATAAGAAAATCAACTTTTGCCTTTTTCGCTTGATGCTAGTCCTAAGCCTCGTTTTCGAGTGGTTTAGCAATTACGAACTTGAATCGCCCATTTTAATAATATCGTTCTGTATAAAAGTGCGCAGCCACTTTCACAGACATCTTTTTTGTCACCTTGTCATATGTCCTAGATTGACTACACACAGAATAATATCAGCATGAAAGCAATAAAACTTGTGTTCTCGATAGGAATCTTGTCAGTTTCGATAGTTTACTGAGAGTCAAGTCAGGGACGACTTCTTATATTTTGGGTCCCACTTTCCTTTATTCCTTCGTTTTCCCCGTCACCGAACAGACAGACCTATTCAGGGATTGTGTACGTGTGTAAACAGACAAAAAAGGAAAATTGCCTATTTTGCTCCTCTTTGTTGAACCGTTTGGCTCCTGCGTTCCTAATGGCATCAATCGACCTAGTAAATTGCCTCCGGACCTAGTAGTAGTAGTAAATACTTTTACACTATCTATTTCTCTACCCATTCACCATATCACATTACACTACATTACATTTTCTTCGTTTCTCTCGTTCAGTAAGTGGTACCTCTCAATACACTACCAAAAACTTCTATCAAACTTAATTTTACCTTTTCCAATTTCGTCCACAAGAACTCTTATATATACGCACTCGTATGGTTATGGGAAACAAGCCTTTCTCCAGCGTAATTTATATAAAGGTAAAATAAAGTGCATACCAATATAAATGGTAATGGGGAATTGGAGGAAAAGGCCAAATGAAACAGTTACCTTAAACAGTAAAATTATATATGGTTTTTCTCTCCTTCTTCCTTGTTCATTCTGTAGGAAAGTTGAATTCTCTGTGCATGAGCTTAATTGCATTCTCTCGTTCTTATGCCATCTTAATATCTAGCATACTTGACACCAGTTTTTGCCTTAGTCTGGCTGCTACTACACTACTGTCACTAACTTTCTACGACTCCACACACACATAACGATAAAGCGTGTGTTTTCAGACGATTGTAAGAGCCTTATACATCATCACCACCCGCCATTATTACCACAGTGTGCCACAAAGCTGATCATCAACTCAAGTCACGATTGGAAATAAAGGACAACACACAGATCTGCTCCTCCTGAAGAAAGTTTATAGAAGACTTACACAGCCATTGACAGCAGCAAATCCTACCAGCCTTTTTATGAACAAGTAACAATCTCCGATATTCCCTTCGTCCAAAAAAAGTATATAACAAGTTAAAAAGGACTGAACTGGAGAAAGTAGTGAGCAGAATAACGAAATTTTTTTCTAGAAGCCCCTTTTTTCTACCCTCCAAAAGAAATAAACGAAGTTAAAAATTTCCAGTTAGAACGATTTTTTTCTCATTCCCTTTCCTCTTCTCTTCCTGAAGAAAACTCTGAAAGTGAACTCAAGCATAATCAAATCTTCAAACAGAGAAAATTGTCCATATTGGATACATTACGACTTGGTATATAACTTTGTCCGAAGTAGGTATATATTTTTAAGATAACTAAAGCACAGGTAAAGGTTTAGAAAACAACCTTTTTTTCTTACCTTGTCTCGTTTCACCCGTCCCGCATTATCGATATAGTTTTAACAAGCTATTCAATTCCAGTTAAGCAGACTATCGTACAAGACAATTACTATATGAGCAAAGCAATATAAAGCAAACCAATTTATGGAGTACATGTGCACGTGGCTGTATGATGGTGGGGGATGGGATACACGCAAGAGTGAACTAGAACTAGCCCTTTTTTGGTAACAAAACGGTAATGATTCACTACATGATATTATTATTATTTTTGCTGATCTGGTGAAACGTAACCGCTGCTAGTGTCTTTTTATGTGAGATAATGTATTGCTGACGTTTTCGCCCAGTGAAAGAGTCGTTTGTCTTTGTATTGCTTTTTGAAAGCACGTTTTGGAAGATACAGCAAGATACATACATAGATAAAATAAATGACGAGAACACCGGATGTACAATTTTATCTATCTGCACTGCAGGCAAAGGCTGAGACCCGACCAAAGAAAAAAGGGCATACTACACAGAGAGGATTCCAATATTATGTTTTTTTCTTCGTTGATACCAAAAAAGAGAGAATAAGCGGACCGCCTTCTTGTAAAAAGAAAGGATTGTTCTCTTTACAAGAAAATTTCCCGTTTCCTTTTTACTTTTATGCTTTTCGGTCTTGAAAAAATCTTGATCCTATATGAGCCGAATTTCTTTTCGACCGTTTTTTCTTCTTTTTCTTCTTTATTCAAGCCATTCATGCATACAGGTTTTATACTGGGAGACTAACTGTGGAAATGGATATTAAACACAAGCGTTCCAACTCCTACTGTTATTGTCTATTTACTATATTGTAGAAATTGTGGAAACGACTCTTGCCCTTTGCCACTTTTTTTCACGGTACTAAACAAAATTGTATGAGTATATAAACTTTCTGCCAAATGCATATACATATTATACAGATACACAATAATATGTGCATCAAAAACGGGATGGATGGGTCAAAGAGGAAAAGTTCATACAACCAAACTGGAAAGGAAAATGAAAGTGTACATAAACATAAAAAAATCGGTATGTGTACATCTGAAAAAATAACTTAAGCCGTCTTTTGTATGCTCAGTTCGTACAACTCCTCCTTGAAGCTTTTCTTTTTTTCATCCCATCACTTTTCCTTCCAAGCGTGTGTGTGTTCATATATATCGCGGTAGGACGTCATCGGGAGAGCAGGTTGGTTTGATGAAACCTTACATTTACGACGATAGAAAAGAGAGACGATAGACAAACTGCTACTACTGTGTTGTTGACTACTACACTCACAATATTGGACGGATATTATAGACCAAGTAACGTTATTATTACTACGATTTTTAGTATATTATTCCTAGAAAAAAAATAAAACTGGAAATGAAAGCTTTATAATAATAATAGTAATCATGGGTATCTGGAGCTGTCAGAAAAATCGGTGACTATCATCTGCCATCATGCGTGTAGCAGTCTGATGGCGTGGTGTGCTACATACATATATGTTTGATGTGCAGCTTTAGCTTCCTTCCTCCTTCTCGCTGTTTCTATACGTTCATTTTTTTAGAAGCAGCAGACGCTACTAATAGGTATGTGTAGCTGTAGTCTATTATAGTATCAGTCAGAAACAAACTCAATAGCCTGCTCCTTTTTTCTTCCTTCTCATAATTCGCATATCGTCTTTCCACTCACATTTCCTTCATTCCTTTTCTTCTTCCGTCCTCGGAATATCATGTCTTGGCTGAGGGTATTGAAGTATTCGAGAGAAAATCTTGTGTCTTGCTTGTCCTGAACTAAAGAACCTTGTTTTTTGCTACATCACATATATCGTTCTTAATACTTGTACATATGTAGCAAAAGGGCTAATATTTTTTGGGGGTAAAATGTGCGAACTCTTCACAATCACAAGAAGCCATTCTTAATAATAATTCTTTGTATTTCAGTCACGACAGTACCATGTTACATGGCCACATCAAAAGGAGGAGAGAGAAAATCAGAAAAAGCACTAGCAAAAAAGGCTGCGCTGCATGTTCCATTTTCTGATTTTTGATTTCACTGTTTTCTCTCCCTATTCCTTAAAAAATGGTCTCAATTTTCAAAATATCGGCATTATTGATGGTAGTACACACATATGGTATATATAGAGTATCTTTTTGGGCCTTATAAAAAGAGCTGCTGTATTGCATAAGCATTCTCTCTCTACTAATACGAGAAATAATGTAACTTTTGTGACATTGGATTTTTGCCAGCGAAACTTCATGCCTCTTCAATCTTTCACGAGAGAATGGTTGTGCAGTACCGAAAGTTGGAAGTTTCCCTTTCTTCTTTTATGGTGTTCCATCTCCCATCATCGTATGATCATTTTCTTTCTTTCGCTAAAACCTTTCAATAATAATGCTACTATATTCGTAGATTCGTACATTTACTGCAGATAAAAGGACGTTCCACCGTAACAATGGACGGATCCTTGAATATTCGAGCAGCCTTGTACAAAATGAAGAATATACTTTTTCAACTTCTGTACAAAAAGATAAGAAAACAAAGGAACAGAAATATTTATTCCATTCTCTTTCAAAGGATCTTTTGATTCAGGATATAGAATTCTCTAAAAGAATTGAGCTAAAGGTTGTAAAAGGCGAACGGGAAGTTGAATCGAAAATGTGTTTTTATATAAACCACCTATGCACGATTGTCCGTAGTCCATTGAAGAAGATTCCCGTCTTTGTATGTACATTTAGAAGATTGTGTTCTTGCTGTCTTTTTACTTTAAAAGTCTAAAGTTAAAAAGTTCAGCTGGGGAAAAGAGACAAGTCAACAAAACGACAAGGTAGTCAGGAAAGAGAGGAGAGAGAAAAGGCAGCTGGTCATTGGTTTCCTATTTCATTTCTTACAGTGCCAGACTTTTCCTTTTTCTTTCTGGTCTATTGTCTCTATGTCTAAAACTGTAACAGAAGTGGTTGCTGTATTTTATCAAGAGTCTAGTCGAAAATAGAGTCATATTACAGAATAGTTAGGGATATAATCCTAAAAACCTGTGCAAAACTCTATAGCCTTCGGAGATACTTAACCTTTAAGCCTCCACCTTCATTTACTTGAGTAGACTGTAAACGGTGTTACCCCCGAAATGTGCTGGAAAAGTTGGACTATTTTTGTAAAAAATAAAGTCACAAAAACAGCATCCGCGTGAACTAATGCAACTGTATATAGGTATACGTATGCATGGAAGGAATATATAAATGTTTGCTGGTGACTCTGGTAGTTTTCTATTCCTGCCGAGAAGGCAACGTCAGGTTGAGTTATTTAGGTGAAATGTGCTTGTCTCAATCTTTTGGTTTTCCTAAAGATATATGAGAAAATGGAAAGGATTGAAAAGAAAGTGTTTCTAAATCGCTTGAACAGTTGTCTTCGTATCATTCCTTTCTAATCGAACAACTTTTATTTGACCGATATCGTACAAGTCGCCAGAATATTAATCTGGGAAAGTACAGTTGAAGTATTTGAAGATAAAAGTTAATGTAGTAGTTATAATTATTATTATATTCATGCAGGATGCTTACTTAACTCTACTTACGCTTTGGATTTGGTTGGTTGTGTTAAAAATGATGATGATATTTATAGAGGCAGAAGGGAAAGTTTGTTATGCTTTGTAAAAACAATGTTGAAATGAAAACTGGCAAGTTTTCTCATTAGTATAGATTTTCCTACTATTTATCGTAGAAAATAACTTTTTATTAATTAATATAAAAATCATTATCGATAATACAAAGGCGACAATGGTAAATGTGGGGAATTTATATTCGTATTCACTTTGTGTTAAATTGTACCTACGTATATTAATAATGCAGTAGGTTGTGTGAAGTAAAGACTTTTTGTCAAAATATTTCAGAATTGTGCCTTTAGTTATTACATATATTCGAGAGAAATTGGTTTGCAAAACAACTCATATTCTATTGTTACGTGACACTTTGACGTAAATTTTATTGATATTACCAAGAGCATTCCAGACAAATTTATTAAATTGAAGCTATACAGAGTATTTACGATTGAACACACCGTAACTTGCCACTCTTACGAGATTGGTGGGGGCGAAATATATTAAATATTTTTACCATTTTATTCCGCATAGAAATAGAGGCACGCATGAAATATCGCGGTCTCACTTCCGACTCAGCTCCGATACTCAAAGCATGTCTTTAGTAGAAACTATGTTTGCCATATAACCTATATAGTTACACTTTTGAAGTCACAGGTGAAAACTTTTACGGTATTTCCAATTTCATTCCAAAAAATATTCTCACAGCCTTTATTGCGTACAGTGTTTTATTTCAATTTTTATGAAGGATGGAAAGGAACCCAAATACTCTATATATTTATTATTCTTTCATCTTGACTATGTACTATTTCAAACATTGCTACTTTATGGTCTATATAAGTTCACCGTTTCGTAAAGTCAGCATAAATAGGTATGTATATTAAATTATATACAGTGTGTGCTAGAATGTCAAACTACACACATCCAAATTCATTAATTTTTCATGAATTGAAAATTGAATACGGAGTCATATCAAAAATTGAACCTTTTGTCCTTTAATGCTTATTTGAAAATAGGCAGCAAGATAGCACTCAATATCATGCCTCATCACATTTTATCGACCATTTTTCAAGCCTCGTGTAAAGTTTAAAGTAAAGTATAAAAGTCCTTCTTCTTTTGAGGTTGTCTAGATTGAATGACTGCAGTTGTGGCGATGATAGTATTACGTACGTGTAATATTATGATATGATGATGATTATCATCAAATGCACTGGTTTTTTATTAGAATGCGGTGGTTCGTTGTTGGTAGCTGGCTTCGCTTAACTGTATGGTGGCATGCCATCATCTTTGTACGCAGAGTGGATGGCAAACCTGAAGTGGTTGTCTGGTTAGTTCAAAATCATAAAGAGCTCAAGGCTCACTTTCCCTTTAAAATGATGGTCGTTGTAGGAAATGAGGTCTTGAAGATGCGCATATAAACATGCGTACAGATTTGATAGGTACCCATTTATCTGGGTTTATAGTCATATTTCTTGTTTGTGCTTATAGTTCAAAATATATACATGTACTACAAGCTACCTACGTAATAATATGTTGTTTTAAAGCATTTTTTAAATTATTCAAAATTATTTGCAATGTGACTCGTACATGCTTGAATGGACAGACACTTGCTTCGCCGTCGATGTTACCTCTTCTGTTGTTACTCAAAAATCCCCAGCAAAAGATAACAAGAAACAAGTATGAAATTTTTCTGCTAGATAGAATTTGACTTGAAAAGGGAAGATGATAGATGATTGAGTTGGTATGTACGAATTGGAAAGATGACGCCAAAAAATTAGAGTCATATTGTCATCCACTAATGCCTTTTTTGTATGTGTACTTTTCGAATAACAATTAGGAAGAAACGAGGAAGAAGGGTTACGATTATTATTGCTGCATTGCAGTAGTTGTAATAATAACGATAATGATAGGTTCATATTGGCAGCAATGAAGCATTACGCTACAATTCAAAATGCAGATTGCCATTTCCGATTATGATGGGATAACGGTTTGTTGTGATTTGTATGTATTGTATGATGATTACCAAGATTGTTAAAATGAAAGGCATATTATAATGAAGCTGATAACATGATATGAATTTCGAATTTGATTTGAAAGCAATTTATTTATTTATATTGGCTGGTAGAAATTTTACCCAAGTATAAAACGTCATAATGATATGATTTGTTTAATGCTTATCCAATTACACATTCAAAATGCTTACTGATGTAAATAAATGTAATTCCGTACTGATCATCGATTTGTGTGGCTAATCAGCTAGTTACAGCAGCTATATAGTTATCTGACATAACCACCAGGGAAGCGAGAGAGAGAGAAGCATGTTATTTACAAGTTCATTTCATTACAAGTGATTAGTGATTTTGGTGACGTGTGCGAGTAGAAAGATTGAAGTATTTAATAGCTGCTGCATAATACAACAGACAGCAAGGAAATTACAAAGTTCAAACCTATAACTTATTCGAGGAGATTCACATTTTCATAATAAATGCTCAAATGAGCTTGTTGCAAGTCAATTTCCGTCACAGGAAGTCATCAGGAGTGATGCTTTTATAGGTACACAGAGATTCTCTCATTTTGCTACAAACTACGGACGTACACACCGGTAGTTACACTTGACTTGCTCGCGTCAAAGTGAATCTCTTACATAAGAACTCCAGAAATACCTTATGCAATGGTCGTATCATGTCGTTGGACGCATTAGGTACTTGTAGTAACATGTATACCTACTAGCTCTTTATAATGGGCTCTGAAAGGGAGACGTTAATTTATTGCATATAGTCATAGCCATACTAGTAGCATGAATACTTATACACCTACATTTTTGCAATCATCATCAGAGTCAGTGTCATTAGCAGTTCTCATTTATTTTGTGTCTGTGCACACACACAGCGACACAGAAGTACACAAAATACACTATTAGTGTTTTTTTCTCTGTTCGCATTCTGGGAGCTACGGCGGTGATGATTGCATTGACATTAGTAGAGAACGGAAATCACCTTTCATTACACGACAATGACACAAGCAAGCAGCTTCAGTGAGCACACACAGGAGGGATTTTGATGCGTTTATTTCAGAACAAGTTCTTTACATTATGTTCAACTTACACTTTTTCCCCTGTTCAGTACTCATATAATGATGCTAAAATTGCACCAGCTAATGTTTGTGTCATTACTCGAAGCATACAACTTGAAAATGAGAACTACCTTTGTGCTCACATCTTTATATAGTATATAGAGAATGTGTCCAACAAGTTGTTTTTGTATATATTTTACATACTACAGTAGCTTTGAATGTTGGAACAACTCAACCATGAAATCTAATAATTTGTTTTATTCTTTTGATTTTTTAGGCAGTAGCAGAAGCCCTAACTGGTGGTGGTACAGGGTCAGCCACCAGCGATGCGTTCGCTTTTGGTGGTGATCATAATTCTATTCAACGAGGTAAGTATTTCGACTTTATCAGTTTGTATGTTTCTACTGGTTTTTGTATCTTGCACATTATAACTCTTCGTAGACATATTTAAGTACATTATTCTTCGCAAAAGGCTGAGTGATAAGAATCCGCATTCACGTGAGTGTATGCGGATTCCTCATGAAGAAATGTAACTTGCGTCAAAAATCTCATTACGCAGACGACACATAATTGCTTGCGTTGAAGAAGACTGCTTCAGCTTTAATTGTTTTGAGTACAACTGTAGTAATAATTATCTGGTTGTGTCATCTTTGAAAAATGAAAATATGATGTCGAGGGAGCCAAGTCTTACCGGCAGCATGAGTACTTCATGTACTAATCTAATGAATTCATCTATGCAACATGAAAACACCGGGATTTAAGCTGCCACTAATTTATTGTATATGTTCACCTTTACTGTAATATGCAATCAGTCACACACTTTTTACTACAACACATATCTCCATTTATATTAAACCCTTGTAAAATTAATATTCCTGGTAAACGCCTGAAAACTATTTCCTCATAAATTTTAAAATAATAGGGAAAATGAAGATGGAATGTGTAATGAACGGTGTTGCAAAATAAAGGCTAAACGCGAGAAACATACTGCTGCATTCAAGGTGTCAGGATCTGAAGTATAACTAACATGTTCACACGTACTCATGCATGCACAATGAGCATTTTAAACGAAAAATAAACATTTTATGCAGTGGACCGAATTTTCTCAAAAGTTTTTACGCAACGCAATGTAAAGCCATACATAGGATCCTCTCTTTTTACTTTGATCTATCAACCAGATTTAAAAATTCAAATCTGCACTGACATTTTTTGGCACAACGAGTATTTTCGCATACCATACCATCACCCATAGGCATATAGACATAGACAAACCCATTTATGGGGGTTGTGGAATGGAAATCTCTTATCTGATGGACTTACTTTATGTCATGTCACAGTCACAGCATTCAAATGTGCTCGTGTCGTAAATAACATTTTCTCGAGTGTTGTGATGACGGGACCGAATAATCCCATCTTTTTGTCAGGAGTGTCATGTCGATGTCATCGGCTACATCATGCATTATTCCTACAATTCAACTGAATTATTTGAATGGTTTTTGTAACATTCGGGAAGTACCAATAAGTGGGTCTCTGTGTATTTTGCATCTTACAAGAAGTCTATAGATTCCGAGATCATTTGTGAATAATTCATAAACTGCAAATGTATCAGATTGCCCTATATACAAGGTGCAAAATGATCCCGTTCCAGTTTAGCGTTACAAAAAAGTCTCGAAATATTTGCACTTTTTTCTGCCGAAACGAAGATAAAATCTCCCAAACAAATATATTAATCATTTTGTACACCATTTTAAAAGCGCAGTACTAATTTATTGCTCTCTTTTTTGAAGATTTATTTTATGATTAATGTACTTTTGACGCTTTAATAAAAGATAGAAATGGTTCTACAGGCGTAAAAAGATTCAGGTTTCATTCGATGAAATCTAAATACTACCTCCACCGGGTTAGATGATTATACGATTGCATAAAGCAACTGCTTGCCCACCGGCCAGCTTTCAAAAGACCGTGTACTCCAATTTGTATCCCTTTGAGCAAGTTACATACAAACAGCTATTAAAAATTGCATCAGAAATGCAACCTTCCTTTATTAATATTCCTGGCATGCTTGGTTGGTATACACCTACCAACCGACTGGCTAATGATACCATGAAAAATGTTGAAATGAAGATCTCATTTTTGCAGATAGGTTTTAACCCCCTTGAAGTCGTTTAATATGATACATAAAACATTGACATGACGGATGATATTTTTACCTTTTTACAATTTCATGCATTTATCCCTATCAACCATCCCACACATCTTTCATCTTTACGCCATGTTGTTTCAAATAAGAACCAAAACGAGATTTAATTCGATATTGTTTAAGTGTAAAATGTAAATTTCGCACGTATAAATTAGTCCAAATTTCAAAATTGAATTACCCGTGTGAACTCACACACTCTGCTTATGTGAGGGTAATTCAGTTTTGCAACAAACCAAAAAAGCCGTAACCAGAAAACTACAAAAGAACAAAACTCCTACATAATATGTATGCCTAGAGGATACAGAATCCTTACGTTTATTACAAAAGCAAGTTTTTCAGTAAAATGTAAAAATAAATGCCTTACTATTATTGTGTAATGGGAGAATAATAAAGGAGACAATTAGTATTTAACGTTTCAACCGACCCAAGTCGGGAAAACGGAGTGTTATGGGATCTTGTGAAAATTCATGTTTAGCAAATTAGTTTCTTCTTTGTTGTACCCATCATCCAGTCTCTTTCTTCGCATTCCTTTTCCATTTAAACTTACTACACATCTGCAAAAATATATAAAGCCCCCTAGACTGGTTTTGTTTCTCCCAACTTAACATTTCCCTCTGCATAATATAATCGTGCTGAATGAATTATATTCACTTTATTATGCTCATAATAATAATGGTTGGGCGTGACATCGAAAACATTACCAACATTACAGAACAAAATACTTATAAGTTGATGGTTCAAGATCATGATCATTTTTCATTCTTTAGCAGAAGCTCCTGTCTTCTTATGAATGTAGCACTGACCGCGTCGCTTCACCACAATGTTTCCCCATTATGTTGGAATTTGGGTGGCTGATGTCGGTCGGTTCGGTGGGTCTTTTTTCGTTTCTTATGTCGAACTCTGTAGTTTACGACTTAAAAAGCAGACTTCTTCTTTTACATGGCACGTTTTGTCTTTGTGAGATGCGACCAAATGAAGTATATATAAAGTTGCCATTTATTAAACCGTGGGTGGGCTTCAATTCAAACTTTGAGCCACTACTAAACAGCAACAAAAAATGTTTACACCACCAATGCATTAAATCGCATTTTAAACGGTGAATATAATGCTACTTAATTTTCAGCTTGTCATTTTTAATTGTTTTTTACCTTCAAAAATCCACCTGCCTATACATGATACATTTAAACCGGATTTTCATTTTAATATGAATATTTGCATAAAACTAACTGTTGATGATTTTCTTTTTTTTTGCAGATGGTCCTCAAGACTCACGTAGTTCTAGCACTCCATCAAGTCATGGGGGTCATCCTAGTAAAGTCATCAAAGGATACAGTAGTAGCAGTCTAAGTAGCAATTACAAATCACCCGGGGGAAGTAGTACTTGGGGGACCAGCAATCATCACCGCGGAGGTCACCTTCAAGATTCCCACCATTCGTCAACCTTCCACCAACAACAGACTGGATATAACAGTGCCGTAGTCACTGATCCCTTTGAGTTCTTTGACATGGACGCTTATCTTCAAGGGGATAAAGTCCAAAGGGGACAGGATGCTTATGGGAAAACAAAATTCAATCAAATTGCCTCCGACAATCTAGCTATCGATAGAAGCATTCCAGATACCAGACATCCCATGTAAGTCATCTCTTGAAGAGAATCTCTTCATATTTTATCATCCTGCACATTATACAAAAAATCTAATAATATCGCATATCTCACAAAAATTAAGTATTCTTTGGTGCATTTTGGGTTGATTGCTTCCACCAACTCACTTTTACAAGAAAAAACTCATTTCTTTCATAACTTCATACATAAACATGAAAGGAGCGTAGACTATTTTTATTGATGCGAAGGCGGCATTACTGGAATTATTATTGTTATTACTCTGTTTTTGATAGCTTCTCATGATTCCTCGCACAGACAAAAAACGATTAAGTGAATGTACCGTTAGTAGACCGACATGGAGAAACTCTCGTTTTGAGATGCCATAATTTCCTTTGTGTAATTTTCTCTCTTCTTCGTGTATCCTGTTGATTGGTATACTTTCTCTTCGACCTCTAAACCCACTAACAATAGACTTTGTACAGACCTCTTCAATGCTTTAATGTTTGAGGCTTTCCGTTTTATTCTAATAATATACCTTTTCAATTTTCCTTCTCATCTCTGTATTAACAAGCAATGTATTCATTATGATGATAATGCTGATTGTGTGTTGGTGCGTGGGTTTAAAAATGCTGGAATGAATACCAATTTTATCTATTTATACTCATATCTCGTTAGCCAATCAGTCCCCGTCCTTTAATCAAAGGGAAATTACAGGGAGCATACATAATAATGGCAATCTTGTATATACAAACTCAGATGGAATGATAGCAGTGATGACAAAGTGTAATTATGTAGACCACACGTTATATAAGATCGGCCCGTGTGTTATTTGTGACGTGAGATATAGAAAAAATGTATACATGTACTAACATATATGCTTTCACGAAACTACTGCAATGCGCAGGGCATGCATCATGCATACCTTAATTTTCTGCTTAGAATCCCTAATGAGCTTACTTTGAGTAAAAAAAGAACGAATGAGAAAGAAGAAAAAAAATTCGCCAAACTTAAGTATGTGTACTCTGTGTGCTATATGTTATCTTGTCTCTTATAAAAGTGATATCTGAAGTATATATATCCAGACATCATATCCATTTCCTAGTGGTGAAAGATATATGTGGATGGAGTTGAGATAGATGTTTCTCTGTTGTGTAAAGTTATATAAAACCGGGAGGAACAACGGTGAAAATGGTGGTTGTACGTGGTATAAAAAACTATATACTATGTAAAATGGGAAAGAATGTGATGGCTGCTTAAAAATTCACATGGGAAAACTCTACTTGAACACACATATCTTACATAGTTTTTTTTGAAGTTGATTGTTATTTGTCAGACTGCCACTGACACATACACGACGTCAGCCTTTTCTTATTGTTATGTATATAAAACAAGCATAATGTTTATTATTGTTATTATTCAGACGTATAAAAAGGAGAACAGAAGGGGATAGAGAGACAATGATTTCATTCTTTCAGACTTCGTGTGAGGGACTCTTACACATCAACAAAACCAGCAATTTGTTTAGTATTCAAACTGGGTGTTGAAGAGGATAAATCTTTTGACTACATTGTGTCCTTTTGAACAATGTGTAAAAGTTGAGGCGATGATAGAAGTAAGTATGTATGTGAAAGTATAGAGTACAGTACGGCTCACTTTAAATATTACATCACGTTGCAAAATTGCCTTCCTCACTAATCTTAAATCCTGCATGAGACTTTTCTCTGGCGTTTGAACCCACACACACACCTTAGAATAATGTTATGCATGTGTATGTGTCGACTAAGTAGTAAAGAAACTGTCTTGGCGCGGATGATGATATTTCATTAACTTTTTATGCTTTACTATAAAGCGACTGGCATATTATCGTTCAAATGACACACGAGAGTAGTAGTTTGTGCTCCGTTTAACTTGTCACATAAGATTGCCTCATGTGCATGGTGTGCCATTTAAGCTTTGTCGAAATATATTAAACGAACGATAAGAGAAAGGCGTGTTTTAGTCCAAAGGGTAACATCTGCTCTGGGAATTTTGTAGGATGATTAATAAGTAGAAAGGATATTAGCCAATCATTGAAATCCACCTTCACCCCAGGATATTCCGAGATCCCTTTCAAGTTTCAAAATGAGTTTGAAAAATTTATCAAAGCGTCCTACGAATTATGGATGAGTAATGAGATAATGCCAGAAAGTCGGATTTATCACAAGTTCCGAATTCCAACAACTAAAGATTCCAAACCTGTGATTTATGACATCATATATGAAAGCTTATAAATAGCTTTTGATTACTACACCCACACAAAAGTGCCAGTTTTGACACTTGATGGAACAGTTTTTACTGCAAGATGAAAAGGAACATGAATAAACATGACATAGCATAAAAATTCCATGTAGTATTTAATTAGAGAGTGGCTAATTTGTGATGGCAGATTTATAGATAGTACTACTTTCTCCAGCTCAGACCTTGTCCATCCATGCAGTACGGCCATTTTCACAAGAATGCTATTCAAATGCGATAAATAAAATACATACCATGCTTTTGTAGAGACATGGAAGAACATAAAGTGTGAACCTGACATTAAAATAGTTAGAAGCAACTACTCAGAGTCAGATTGTATGCACAGATAATATTGGATGGGCATTCAACCGGCAAAACAAAGTGTTTCGTTTGTTACTTTGCCTCCTTTATACCTTCTACGACGAGTTTGCGTATAATTTATATTCTCGATAGTGTAAATCAAGATTAAGTGAACCAAGTTTGACATATAGTTAATTGATTGTTTTCTTTATGTTTTTACAGGTGTCGCAAGCGAGAATACGATGTGGCGTCACCAAACGGTACAAAACTTGATATTATGAAATCTTCCATTATTACAATTTCGTAAATTATTTTCTCTCTTTTAAATGTCTCTTGTTTCTTTATGTTATTCAGCTGACGATGGGGCATTACTGGCGAAAATTCACAAAGTTAAAGTTCTCCGCAATCACAAACGAGAAGGTAAGTTTTTGTTGGATATTGAAAATCAATCTGTAACGGCAAATATTTTTCTTTTTAACCAAATCAGCATACAATCTTTCATGATTCACTCTAGAAAATTGCCTTAAAGTTACCAAACCATAAAATGGGCATCGTGCATAGCATACGATAACAACTAATCCATTATGCACACATCATCTACAAAAACTATGAGCTTGTAGAAAAAAGATGGAAAGATTTAGGTGATACTTTTATACTCTAAACTTGCATTANTGGGCATCGTGCATAGCATACGATAACAACTAATCCATTATGCACACATCATCTACAAAAACTATGAGCTTGTAGAAAAAAGATGGAAAGATTTAGGTGATACTTTTATACTCTAAACTTGCATTACATTATTTATCAAAATGTCCCAGCTGGAATGTAGGTGGAAAGACTATTTTGCATATTTATGGGAAGCTTATTTGCTCAATCGTCTAACAAAGCCATTAGATGGTAAAAGAAAGAGAAAGCATTTGAAGTAGTGTGCAAATTGCTATAAGAAATAGTGTACAGGAATTCAGTTTGTAATGAAGGTAAAAGCATTAGATAACCAAGATGAATGCTGTAACAGAAAAAGCACCAATGACTTAACCCTAATACATTTACTATTTCATTTGATAATTTCCGGACAAAATGCTATATAGTTAACGTAGTGTTTCTTGTTTCGTTTATGGCGCCTACAAACTAACTATACTTTGTTATCTAACTTAATTTTGCGCTGCGATACGAAAAAGAAAATACGATATTATGACACAGTTTATTTGAAACCAACAAGATTAGATTTACAAAACACAAGAGATATACAGGAAGCATGCAAATGAATTCTGAGAAAACGGCTTGTTTGTGTCCGTTATATAAATTGTGCTAGAAACAAGTTCTCACGTAACTGCTTTAGTATGTAGTATGCCTTCCGTCGTTTTCAACTCTGTTTTATGTAAGTTGAAAAAAACTCTGTCCATAAAAACGATTGAATGGATGCGTAATATGGAACCGTTGGTGTAAACAAATGCCAGTCACTCATGCGATGATCAACTTTCAAGTGGTTTCAATTGAAGATAGGAGTAGTCTATTAAGTTACCTATACGAATGACCCAAAGTTTTTGATTAAATTTGAGCTCCACTCGCTCGCCTGCTTCGGCAAACAAAACAAATAAAATCTGAAACTCTTCTTAGTCTACTCAACTATTCACTCGTATATAGAAGTAGTAATGCTGCCTTGACTTTGCAGTTGAGTCCTTCTGTAGAAAGAGTGAATATATTCTACAAATTTCTAAAATTGCCTGCCTGTTGACACCATTTTACCAAATTTTATGCTAATTTTGTTGTTTACATAATGCACCGACATTTTATAACATAAAAAGGGAAGTAGAAGGGCAATATCAGTACTATAACTAGGTATACATAAAAATACATGCATCACTGGTCTGAGTGGTTTCACCACGTTGCTCTTCTCATTATGCAATCACTTTTGTGCACTCTTCATTTCAAGTTGGTAGATTTTACTACAAATATGCTCGCTATATGTTTATCATGGAAATTAATTCAAGAGTTTTAATTTATTCTTTCAACTACGTCCTCTCCAGTCTGATTTCAATTTGCTTGTTGATTTTACTTTTGTTCGCATTTTCCCATATTGAATGTCAACATCGTATTTCGAGGAAGTGTTGTATACCCGACATTCAAGCTACCATCCGTCAGTATAAGGAATAACACAATATTATAAACTGAATTCTTATTAGCCTCTTTCGAAATTTCTCCCTAGATCATATCAATATCGTTTCCTCCTACACACTTGCAGCTCAAAGTTGATCATGGCAAAATTATGCATTCTTTCATAGTCGTTGAGATAGCTTTAGCGTCCAAGTCTGTATGAATGATCTCGAACGAGAGACACAACACCAAAAGCTAGGCTGTATAGAGCCGTGCTGTTATTGTTTGTGTTGGAGAATTCTGCGTAGAAAGAGGGCTTCCTACTAAAGTAGAAAGGAAAGTCGGAAATACTGTCGCAATAAAGTATCATATGTTCTCATTATCGGCAATACACAATATGTTGCTAAATTTCCATTCGTAATTGAATTTGCATGTAGCCTGTTGAAATAGAAAACGTTAGATTAGTCGTGGCAAACACCACCGTTGGGTAAAGTGATATCTCCATAAGCTAGTGGTAATCCAAATCCACTTTCTCTCCCTCGAGAAGAATAAAAGTGGAAATGAGTTTTACGTTACGTTACTCCACTTTCTGTCCGCCTTTTTTCTCTAAAAATCCACCAAAGTAGACGTCATTGGGAATGAATGTATGTTGTATGTATGTATACCTATTTATATCTATTATCTTAAACGAATATATGTAAATAGAACGTGTTTTCCCCATACAACTTGAGTATGCGTTCGTGCTTTCACCCATATTTAGGTCTACAAAGTATGCCTAAAACTTTGTAAGGAGGCTTAACAGACAAATGTGTCGGTAACAGACGAGCATAATCAATTTCTCCGACACTTTTTGTATGCAATGTTCCCAACTAACACAACTATACGTTTTTTCCAGCCACCAACGCAACGCCACCACCGCCACCAGGGTAGCACTGCAAAAGCAAGATAAAAGTATTCTGTTTCTCTTTTTAGATAAATACACTGGGATTACCGTGCGAGCTACCTCATTCTCAAGTGTAAAAACAAGTATATACCCAAGCCTGAAAAAGGTGATGGTGGCGATTCCGTCGCGTCTCACTTTCTTTCTCTTTGTTCCTTTTCCTTCCTTCCTTCCTCTCCTTTTTTCCTCTCTCTCTCACTGAAAGCTTATATAAATTCAAGTAGAAGCTGTTTGGATCGTTTGTGTAATCTCATCATGTTCTCATGCCTTGAAACCTCTAGTTTACTTCTGTGTATGGAGGGTTAAGCTCCCGCGAAATTGCTTCTTCTTCATTCTCATTCTGATTATGTTGGGTTTTCCTTTTCTCCGCAAAAAACCTACCGGAACCACTTCAATATTCCGTTATCATAGGCTTCCTTCAAAAATTCATTCATACAATGATGAAGAACGCTTGCAATTTTTATTTGCACCTCCGACACTTGTACTCTACCGTCTATATATAATATGTACATATATCCATACTTCGATATTCTCTCCTTTTTGTGAAAGGTATAGAGGATTTTGAGTGTTTCATTGCAGTAGTAGTATTTGCGTTCTCAAATAAATATAAGTTTGAAGTGGTCTCTGTTGACTTAAACATTCGGCAAATACCTCCATATACATTTATTTATGTATACTGTGCGACTTTGTTTGTGCTCTACTTTTACTTTCCAGATTCAAAATAGATGAAACACGAGCACAAAAAAAACTTTCTCAGTGCAGGTTCCGATGCAGAAAACGGTAAAACAAAAGGTGTTCTGTGTGTGCTTATTATGAATGCGAGTCTGCGGTTAGACGATGCTTAATCCGAAAGATCTCCTTGTTGGATAACACTACAAAAAAGGCTTATGTAGAATTTGGAACGAGCTATTAACAACACGCAGAAATATTTATGTTTTCCATATTTTAGCCTTTAACCCCCAAACAAATCACAAATGCAATGTTGTTAAAAATGGTTTTACTTTCTTCACTCGTTGTTGCTTTTCTTTATGGAAATTCATGTAGTCTACTTCTTATCTGACATTTTATGTACATACGCAATGCGTACATTAGCAAAGAACATTTTTAACAAGTGTAAATACCTTCTTGCAAGCTAAGTTCTGTAGCAAATTGTAGAAGGGCAATTAAATTCAATACATCTTATCTTTAAATTATTGATATAGATAAATTACATAGCTGGAAGTTGGAAGTAACAAAACTTTCCAACTGGTTGATTTAAGTTTTATGTAGGTAAATTGTGCATCATTTTAAATAAATTAGTGCTACGCTCTGCATAAATATGCTAAACTAAGGTAATGAAAATACAGTGGGCATTTTTCTATCTCATTTTGTATACAGTTTGATTCAATCCGACCCTTCTCCCCAACCAACTTTTCCATTGAATATGAACTTACGACGAGGAGTAGCCTGTATAACGGTTCGGTTGGTCGGTTTCGGACCTGCCTTGCCTGGTCTATTAATCATTAAATTTACAGTATTACTGCCCTCTGCATATATGGCCTTCTGGAGAACTTATCAAATATTCATAAATTAATGCGATACCATCTAACCGTATCCCATATCAGGTTTAAATTATTCTCCCAAGGGATACGAGGCGATTATTTGCACAACACTTTGTGCAATGATTTATAAAGATTTGAAAGGAGATAAAATCATGATCATGACTCTTCACATTAGATATACCCGTATTGTTCATATGTAAGATACTACCGTGCTGCATACCAGTCGCAGTTGCACGTAACAGGCCGAGAAAGTAACCACACCACAAACACTAACTAGCCTTATTTGACAAATTGTTGAGAAGAATAGTAGCCACTTTATTCAATTAAAATACATTTAACCTCCCGAGCAAGGATAAAATCCTTGATGAATTTTCGTCAATACGAAGGGATGCTTGAGAGATAATGATTTTATAGTTGCTGGCGTTCGGTGTCCGCCTCGAAGGCTTAATATGTAACAAACCGCCCATTAATTTTCGCTGAGTTATGATAAAACCTTGTCTGTAGGCTTTTTATATTGGTGTTAAGCTGACTAGCGTAACGCATACTAACCAAATATTATTCAACAATATGTGATGTGATTATTTGATGCGTGTGTTTCTTTGTTACACCCAACAATTTTTGTGGTTACCTCTACCCATTCAGCTAAGCTGTAAAGCGTTCTTTTATTATGTGTAAAGAATCAGTAACAAAAAGGTTGTTTTTCATTGTGGCGCTATTCAAGAAAAGGAGTTAATCAGGAAAATGAATTTCGTGACTGTTGATGACTGATACTTTTTACATAATGAAATGCAGCTTCGATGATACTCTTGACAGTAGAATTAAGCCATGTTTAGTTATTTGTTACGTTACGCTGTTTTCGAGAAATATATATGAAGAGCATGGGCATGACCTGAATGAATATTTGAAAGGACCGTGAAGCGCATTGCTGGCTGATTGCTGTGAAACCACCTAGAATACTACCACGGCCACACTACTACACTGTCAACTTTTTTACATATTATTCCACTACTGCTACGTTAACTCATTATCATTTTGGTAGAAGTTCGTATTAAATTGCAATTATCGTTATTCGTTATTAACCCGAATTAAACATTCCTATGTCCACATAAATTGCAACATTTCTTGAATATTTAGTTGAATAATTCAAAACGCACACGGACGCCTTAGACATAGACATATGTCAAGGTTAAAATTTTTCAAATGTGACTAGTTAATTGCACCTGGTACGCAAGATTACTGCATAAAATCATCTTTTATTGATTGTAATGAAATTAAGACTGGATTTTCTCTTGATTATTAAAAATTACTCAAAAATTGAAAAGAGTTCCTTGTATGGTTAATTGTATGATTTCATGCAAATTATTTTTCACATTAAACTGCCATAACATGATATAAGGGTTAATATCTAGTTACCGGGTTCCACGCTTCATTTCACAAACCAACCATCCTTAACAGTTTTTAGTTGCTCAAAGAGTTGAGGGAAAATGGTGGTTTGCAGAAGGTGCATATTCGCACTTTATTTTCTAGTTTTAGTATTCCGTTCCTACTTCTAGTGGTTTTGACAATATTAACATCAGGAGCACGCTGGGCTCGACCTGACCTGTCAAAGGATGATTTATGAGAGTCACAAGAAGAAATTGTAGAGTAGTGCATTTGGGAGATTATTGGCTTAGATCTTAGAAAGTGAAGGAAGATGATCTCAAGTACAGCGTTAGCTTGTGGAGCCCTTTATGTACAACATGCAATGTTTTATGGCATATTTGTTTGCTTCAGTTTTTAATCTTTTAAGAGAAAAGATTAGAGATTCTACAAGGTTTATCTACTCGTGTGTCAAATTTTTTTTACGGAAATGATGGTGATTTAATAACGTAAAAAGCACTTATTCGTACCCCATTTGTACTTGTTCACTGAAGGTCAGGACAATAGAATAATTCAATTTGGCCTTAGGGTGTGTAGTCGTTAGTGTGCATAATGCATTTCAAATCGTTAATATTGATTTACTAACCTGGCTAAAGAAAACTAATGTTTGCTAAAAATTATGTTAACGATGTTTTTTTCTTGATCCTTTCAGGTTTGATGCGTTCTCGTGTTCGTGGAGCGGATGCAGCCTCGGCTCCCATTTTGACCTTTTTAGATTCTCATTGCGAATGTAATGAGGGATGGCTTGAGCCTCTTTTGCAGCTAGTCACATTCGTAAGCGAAATAAAATTCTAAAGTAGATCTTCTACATCATGCTTTGATACTCATGCCTGAATTATATTTACGTTAGTCGTTACCCTTTGAACTTTTTTTGTTTTTGTTTGAAATAAAACAAAACTTCAATTTATTCCATTTGTTTTATGAGGGTCGTGCTGCGCAGAAAATTGCAAAGACATATTACGATCGCCTGAAACTTTTTCTTTTAGGACTAATATTTACTCACTCTCTCAGACACACAACTCTCGTTTGAAGCTCTTTGAAATTGGAGAGAAATGTATGTCGAATCCAATTATGGTACGAGATCATCAAATGAATCTTTACTAGACGCATTGATTTTTTCACGATTATCAGATATATTCGTCGTGCTTATTTTGTTTTTCATGAAAATCAACTTGTTTATGTCCGAAGTTTATACACTTCTGTATACTGACTTTTATCTTATCATTGGCATGGGTGGGGGAATGGAAATCACCGTTCCGTCATATCAAAAAGCCCTTCTGATTGGATCAATTTTACAAGCAATTCAGACTGAATTATTCAGTGAGTGAAGTTCATGAACAGAAGCAAGTTGAGCAACTGAGAGGTCATAGGTGTTGTTGCACATTTTATGAGTTTACAACAATGTTAATGTTCCTTGTTCGCGACAGTGACAAAACTCCACATTTTGCACGCGCTCTTGTATAGTAAGCTAGTAGAAGTTTTTATAATGATGATCATCATAATTTACTTTG